>WHPX01000106.1:0-157961 GCA_011057435.1 Actinia equina | reverse complement strand
CATATGTAGGGTAGATTTTGGCAGTATTGTACGAACTGAAATTTAAGCAGTAGAATAGAATCTTCTAAAAATGAGTCCTCCCCTCTATGGCTAGTGACATATTTACATGTCGGTTATCATTCGTTAACATCCCACACATTTTTTCAGACAGGGAACTTGAGATTCGGGAGCTACGAAAATCAATACTTTCTTCACAAGACCAAAATATAGTCCTCGCAAAACAGATTGAAGAACTAAAGGTAAAGAACACCTATCAATAATCTATGAACAATTTACGAACAGTCTACGAACAAACTACGAACAATCTACGAATAATCTACGAACATACTACGAATAATCTACTGATCATTTACGAAAAATCTACTAATAAACTACAAGCAAAATTAAAATTCTATGAACAGACTATGAATAATCTACAAATAATCTACAAATAACCTACGAACATTGCTTGAATTAACTGTATACTTTAAATGATCCTCTAACGATATCGTTCAAATCATTCTCATTTTATTATTTATCAGTTGTCTTTGTATCCTCTGTTGTGTCTGAACCAATAAACTCAACCCCCTCCCCCACTCCTGCTACCAGATCATAGTGAACCATCTCATTTTCCATGTTCATATTCTTATAAAAACAGCAGGTGTCATAAATGTTCATTCCACTGACATTTCCTTTGATTCTCACCCAGTATATTTATATATCTAAACTAACTTTAGATAACTTTACTTAACTATAAAATACATATTATTTTTTTAAGAAATTCACTAGACACTTATTTTGCTATTTTATTTTGTTGCTGGTTATCCAGTTATCAAACATTCATTCATGGTATCTTTATGTCTTACGAAATAGAATGACACTTTTACATGATTATTTTGTCCAGGTTGTCTTACAAAAGCTGAACAGGAGATGACAGCGTCCAAGGCAGATGGGGCATCTCTTTCAGCACAGCTCAATAGTCTGCGAATGGTTCCCAATCTGTTTGGTGTACAACTCTTCAACTAACAGGGCTTGTATTTTATTTTTACTGTTCGAAGCATTCTCTCCTCTCCTCTCCTCTCCTCTCCTCTCCTCTCCTCTTCTAGATCTCTCTTCTATCCCCTTTTCATTTCTCATTTCTATTCCTTTCCAATGTCTTTCGTTGTCCAAAAGAAAAAAATACAAAATAACTTATCTATTTCCCTCGCCAAATTTCTAAGGACTTACGTGATGCCGAGCATAAACGTGAGCCAGTGAAACTTTGCAGAATTTCTACATATTAAACGCACACCTCTGTAAAACTTTAAAAAAATCAAAAACCCAAAACAATAACAGTAACCAGAATTTATTGTCGATGGGCGCCCTTTCCGGTTCTCTTCGCCAAACACGTCAGCTGGAAACTTCGAGAAGTGATATTTTAGGAAACACCGTCTTTGATGACTCTTCTAATTGACTATTTCGTTCATAAAGCTGTAAATTTACTGTAAAGTTCGAGAATATTGTAAATATGACTTTATTAAATCCTAAACGTGGCAAAATAGGAAGTAATAATATTTGTTATGACGTGAGACCATGTCATAAAAATGTAGTGCATTTGTAATATTTTTTCGATTGAATACTGACTTAATTTATTTTGAGCAAACGATTTTCAGTCATGGCGCGAAAATTCTGTTAGCTAGCGTTAATTATCTGCAAGGCAAGAAAAAAAAAATGGTGAGTTAAGGCTATGGTTATTGAGAGCTAGATGAGATTGTTAATGATACAGCACAGTTTGTACTTTTTCTGATATTACGATTCCTTTTGTGTATTCTAAAAGAATGACTGCCCCCCTCCATTTCATTACGCCTATAGTAGACTTCTTCATATGCTTAAAGTGTTAAAACATTTATTTGATATTTGAGAGATTTTTTCCTCTACAGATGGTTCATGAAGTTGAATTGTCGTCATCTTTTAACCGTTTGATTTTTTTTTCATTTTCTATACTCTATTTAGATTTTAGGGCTCGAGATAATCAGTTTTAATGGCATTACGTCATAGGGCGGGCTTTTAACAGCCCTAAGCTGGGTTGTTTTTTAGCGTTTCTCCTGATCAAAGTAAGCTAATTACAAACCGATTGTGTAGACTTCCCGATTCCTAGTGATTATTGTGCTGAGGGTAAATGTAAATGTCTCGTCGATATAGTCATGTTTTAGGGATAGAATGGAGTTAGAATTGAAAAAGATGCGGTGAGAATGAAATGGTTTTTCGTTTGAATCCTTCCGGGATTCAAGATCATACGAAAGTAAACGAGAAATGGCAAAAAGGGGAAAAGAGTCAAATTCGATTTTTTTTTTTAATTTCAGAATTGCTACTTATTTTTTTGTAATTGTAGATAAATAGAAGTTATGAGTTATAAAGCTAAAACAATAACAATATTATTATTATTATTATTATTATTATTATTTATGTTATGATATAATTAAATTATTTTATTGCAAATAATCATAATTTCTAAAACAATTCACGTGAAAGTGAAAAAGGGTAAAACATGAAAAGGCAAAAACACTAATATATTTTTTCTAACATTTATAACTGAGGATAAAACTTGTAGCTTACTGACTGCAAATTCTAAACTGACATCTAAGATTTCACACTGATACAGCATTAGCCTAAAAATAAAAGTGACCAAGGACTTCTTCCTTTTGAGTGAAACTCGTTTTACCACGCGAAAGTCATGAATTTCAAAACCATAAATATTAAAAGATTTAATATTAATTTTATGTACTATTGAAGCTCTTAATATTTATGGTTCTGGAAAAAAAAATCAAAATCCTCCCTTTTCAGTTCATTCGAATTCGATCGATACATTTTTTCTGTGACTCTTAAATGGTTTCCGCTGGCTCAACTAATCAAAAAGAACGTATATTTTTAAATTACAGTGCAGCATAGCATCATCAAATATTTATTCAAAAATAGAAAATATATATTATAGACAGAAACGTGGGAGGAGGGGGAGCTTGTTCACTATAGAATTCGTTGTTTTTTGGAGCAGAACTAGTCTGATTTGCCCAGGTACTACTTTACTGAGCATGCGCGGGTTCACAACTCACCGCATGGATTAAACCTTCCTTCAAAAATACCTTCCGCCACGGGGTAGCTTATTTCGGCTTACTGAACTGAAGTGTTTCTTAATGGAAGCGTCGCCAAATGCGGTAGTCTCCGCATTTACGTTCGGTGATCGTTGACACGCAATGTATAAATTAAGTTTGAATTGATTAGTAGAGTTGTATCTAGCACCGAAGGTAAAGTTTAGTTTCTATAGTCAATATTGGACGTTACGACGACCTTATTTAAAAAAAAAGTTTATTATCAATTACTCCACATTTGCCGTGATAGAAAAATTAGATAAAATGAATAAATAAAAAATGGCGCATAAATAACTTAAAAATTGTAAACAAAAATACAATAAAAATAACAATAAAAGGCTTAAAACAATTTTGAAATAAACTGAATCTAAATATCTAAAGATGAAGGATTCTAATATCAATTATGTAAAATAATTATTATTTATAATTATTGATTAATAATTATTTATTATAAATGAAAGTGAACAGAAGTGAAAGTAAAGGTAAGAATATATTAATTAATTGTAATTATTTATTAATCAATAATTGTTTATATGAATGGAAGTAAAATTGAAGGGAAGGGATGAGTAAAGGAAATAGTGTTAGTGGACATTAAGGTCCTTCATCGGACATTCATAGCATTGCATCGTTCCTCTGATCACACTGTTAGCGGAGGTAGTAAAAGACTCTCCCTCGATTGATAACAATCAGCCTGTCGACCTCGCCGACCAGCCTTACCGAGCTATTTACTGATAAGGAAGTGGATTGGTGTTATCTCTGACTTTGTAATAGTATTATCCCGATAACATAGACTAACCTTTATTCTAAGACACCGGAAAAGATTTGTTGTACAATGCAATCGAACTTTTTCAGTTCAACTCTAATGAATATCAGGCTGTTCTGTTACGTCGCATAAAGCCATAATATACACATTCATAAGTGATATCTGGTTTGACATATGATTAAAGGCATGCATTAATGATCAATATACAACGGTTATCATTGAGAAAACAAGACCAGAAGCATTGAGAAAACGTTTGTAAGATAGTAAGTCTTCGCCAGTGTTTGTTCGCCACGCCAATGGTCTTTGGCAATCGGAATAAGGTTTATCTGACCTCTGGTGGTCTAACGAACCGCTGTTTGGGAACACTAACCGCACACGCTATCACCGTCAAGCGACGTATATTTAAAAGAAATAGCTTCAAGTAAGTAAGTTCGTTTTGATAGTACCGAAGAAAAGATATCTAAAGTAGTTACCAAATGATTACAACGAATTCCTACTGAAAATGTGTGCTCATTAAAACAAAATCCTTAGCGCTTTTTTGGCCGGTTGATTCTCCACTCGTGGGCGAACATCAACGGAAATAGCAATATGAAAAGCTCTTTCCTTAAAAAGCATATTACAGCCTCCCATAGTGGTGATGTTCACCAACCGTGATCCTCCAATAGGAAAACAGTATCGTGTAGGATATTGACTTGGCTTAAAAATTAGAAGTACTGTCGGGATGCGCTAAACAAATGTAAGGATTTGAGACTCAAGCCACAATAAGGATATCGTGTAATTGAATCGAGTAGTCTGAAGACTAACGTTAACGGAAGCGCTTCACAAATACCTTTTTTCTCTCCAAATTCATTGAAAACTTTTAACTCTAACTGCGCCTTGTGAAGGAGTTTTGGTGAGTACGTATAAATGTATAGATCAAAATGTGTAAAATAGAAAGTTCAACTTGGAGGAGATTTTACTTGCGAGTTGATAATATCATTTGGATTGATTAAGGCGAGAGACATGAGGACCGCCAAGGGTTTATATTATATCCGTTTGAAAAATAAGAATGCCAGTTTTAGGTTTTTACAGCATCGAGAGAATTTTCAAGTGGTTTTTGACCAAATGTCAAACTTGGCCTGACTCGAAAGTTTGTTTTAGATCGGGCTCGAACAATTTTATTAGGTTTTCCACGTGTTTTATTTTATAACGTCGCTGAAGAGGCTGATCCCCCAAGGGAAAAAAGCAATTGAGTCACGATAAATTCAGTAAAATGTTAGCTTGTCGATCGCTTGCCTTGCTAATGATATGGATCAGATTTTCTACCTTTCGATTGTTTGCTACCATTTTCTACCGTTTTGCCCCGAGAAAGAAGATAAAAGATTAGGCAAACAAAACGTTGTTGAAACCTTCGAAAATAAAAAAATAATATAAAAAAGAAAGAGAGAAAAAAAGAAAAAGGTTCCATCTTCGAGGGTTTTTTCCTGCCATCGCCATTTCTTTAATTTCTCTCAGTAGCACTGATGTCACGCTGTTTTCTTTAAAACATGATTGCTTCAAAGTGCAGTTTTAGAGCTGTTTTACTTTGACTTTAAGTGTTTGTTTTGGTAAATCATGCACGATAACTTGTTTGTCAGATGCCCTGCCAACAAGGGTTGTTTTTTTCACTCACTAATATTAAAGTTTTCCAACTAAACAATTGAGACTTTACAAGTTACCGCAGTTTCCTATGGTTCTTTATAGATTTATCTGTTTTTATAACCTACAATAGCCATGTCAAACCCTGTGGTCAGTGCTTTTATATTGATTATCGTGGATTTGAAAATAATACTCTGAAACATAAACGCAGTCGACTCACTTGTCATTAAACTAGAATAAGAGTATCGCTTCACACACATTTTTCGTATTTAAATAATATTTAGTGGCACTCCGCTCGATTAACAGATTATAGTTATTTTCTGAGTAAGTTTTACCATACAATATTTTTTTATACATCGAAAAAACTCTTCAGTTTTCATCGTATGGTACTATTGATGATGATAAAGTTCATTCAAGAGTATCGCTCGTTTTTCTCAAGCTTCCATACTACTGATCGAATAGTAGTCAGGGTCGTTTGTGGACTTAACGTTGAACATTTTGTTACTTATCTCAGTGTTTTAATTTTTTTAAATTAATTTTGATTATTTTAATTAATTGTTTTATTTTATTTTATTTTTTGAATTCAAAACCTATCGTTACTCCTTTAACGTAATTCACCAACGTACCAAATAGATGAGTAGATGGGGGGAGGGGGGGGGGAGTTATTATATGTATGTCATAGTATTTAGAAAACCCATTTGAAATCTTGTTACAAGGGATATAAACCCAAACAAGACACTGAATGGTTTTATCGAAACGGGACGTTCAGGCATGCGCACCAACACACTTCCCTCAGTTGAGCAAGCGTTTTTTCCCGCCAATTTATTTGGGGGTTACAGCTATTGAAGCCCAAAAAAAATCAAGAAAAGAAGAACAGGCTAAACCGGTTTTTCAAAAAACGTATTCATTTCATTGGACCAAGGCTGGAATGGTAAAAAAAATTCGGATCTGATACTTCGCGCATGCGCCGTTGGATAAACTCGAACCTTCGACTCTAACGTAATCAGTGCACGATTCATAACCGGATTTTACGTGTCTTTTTCGAGTAGTCAGCGTCATTTTTCTGACACCATTTGACGTATACTGCTAGTTTGTGACACGTACCGTCTATAGTTTATCTCTTCCTGCTCTTCTACTTCGTCGAGAACTAAAGCGCTTAATGGAAAATCCTCTATATCCTCGTGCAACTAAGTGTCTCCTGTTTGACTGGACTCCTACTCATTAATCTTGCTTTTCAATCAGTAGAAGTTTTGTCTGCTCGATTGGGCAATTGCCTGTACTTGGTAATCATCCATAGCCTAGCTCCACGCAATAGAACCATCTAGTTCAAAACCCGTTCCCAAATATTTGGTTCGGGTTTCTCATTGAAGGAAATACATAATTAGAAGTCGATCCTTGTTTCATTGCATGGCTTTAGGCTGTAGATATTTTGGGATAATTCCAAATTTTGCGCTTTTTAATTAAACTTAGTGACGAAACTACCACCTCGAATACGATTTCCACTAAATATATCAGTCCCATGTTTCCTAAAATAGAGATAGTTTAAAATATATTATTTTGTGTCAAATATCAACATTTCATTTGTGTTAAATATCCAGAACAATAATTGATCTCAAAAGGAAGGATTGAATAAGCTGGAAATAAACAGTACAATTTCATGTTTGTCCCGGTTCGTGATTCAATACCAAAGTTGGCGATCTTGAAAATACGCATTTTTGAATCAATCAGTTTTCCCCTACCGCTTTCAAAACTGAGTATACAAAAGAAGCATAAAAAGCTACCTTATTTGTCAAGGCATTGCAACTTGAAGTAACTACGTGGAATAAGTAAGTAATTTGACTTATAGCTGCAATAGGTGGCGGATTTCTTGAGCTTTTAATTTTTTATAATTATTGAATTTTCATTCTGGCTTCTGTTTCTCATTATTAACATGTATTATTTGATACAAGCGTTTTATTTAATTCTCATTGCTCTACATATAAGCTTTAGAGAGATGGAGATGTAGATCTTATATTATTATATTGGTAAGAATCTCTTGTAGCAGTTTAACGAGATTTCTATCAGCAGTTAGCACATGTGCCTCGCGCGCCGTGTACATGGAACCTCACAATCTGATTGGCTCTATTGTCACCTTATATTCACCACTAAAAAAAACATGAATTTCAGCTGCCGTTCAGCTAGATTTTCTGCCAGTTAAACGTTTTAGATTCATCATGTCAGTAAGTTTTGATTTTTAGTTTAAGGATCATATAAATTTCTCAACCGAGTTATAGAAGCCTATTCTTCAAATATCATGTATCGGGGAGTGCCTGTGGTAGATGCAGGGGCATGTTTGGGGGGGAGGGGGGGATCACTGTGGTATATGCAAGGGCATGTATGGGGGGAGGGGGGGGGGATGACTGTGGTATATGCAAGGGCATGTTTGGGGGAGGGGAAGATATCTGTGGTATATATGCAGAGGCAAGTATGGGGGGATGGGAGGATGACTGTGGTATATACAGGGGCATGTATGGGGGGAGGGGAGGATGCCTGTGGTATTTGCAGGGGTGGTAGACGCGGGGACATAGGGTTTGCTTCAAAAATGAAAATAGCATCTCTGAGAATATAGTATTATTGATATCAGTGTTTAACTGAATGGTGAACCTGCAATCTCCTAGATCCGCCCTTAAAGGGGTAGGGGTTGTTGAAAATGATGCATGCGAACCCACGCCATTGAGTTTGAAGTCCACCATCCTTGTAGTTCTCTCTGTCGTAATACATGTTTATAAGCCTACTAAATATATACCATCATGACCTTGAGTAGTAAGAGTACTTAATATCTTTCTCGGATGTAGCATTTTACTTAATTGATTTTACATCTTTTTTTAATTATTTTATTTATTTATTTCTCCTTTCCTTTCAAGAATATAGATATTGTATTGAATGTGAAACTTGTATCAAAAATAATGGAACGGAAATATATTTCCGCTTTTTTTTTTTGAGGCTTTCAATCAAATCACACCGGTTCTGCGAGAAGCATAAAACTGCACGTCTTTTCATGGTTTTTTCGCATGAGCGAATCATTAATTCACAAAGAGTTCACTGATGAACGTCAAAACAAATGATGAGTGCTAAATATCTCAGCTTTGAATCACTAAAAAGTGATAGGTTAAACCGCGATTGTTTAGTTGAGAAAAGATTCTGTATATACGTTGGCTATTGTTCTGGGATTTGGGGCTGTTTTATTGGTTTTCGCGGTCACGATCAAACGAGTAAGTTCTAAAGATGGCTTTGTGGCTTTGATTGATTGCTATGTCTCCAGTAGTTTGCTTCTAGTGGTCTCATTAAAAGGTCATTATACAGTTGCTTATTTTCACCCAACTAGCGTAATGGCTTGAAATAGTAAATTTCTAGCTGAAGCTTGGGGCGCAGTCACTACCAATACCCCTGTATCAGGCAATTATTCAAAGCATATAATCCAAGTTGTGGCAGGAGCTTGCATTTTCTAGGAACTTATTCAAGTAAGCGTAAATCGATTTTTGAGCAACTTAATTAAGAATCGTGGGTTGTGACGGACAATCAAATAATCATTATGTTCGCATTGAAAATCCTTGATCGAAGTTTGGTTTTATTGTGATCGTTTTTCCTTCGCTTCAAATGTTAATCTATAGCGATAACTCTTGTTTTTTTCTATCATTAAGTAAGATAACGCTTTCATTACGAGTATACTTTATTATAATAACAAATATGATCTAAGAGTGTCATACATTTTTAACATACTACGTTTAGCCACTCTGGTTTAGCATAATACACCTACTTCAGAAAAGAGGCCACTTTGAGCAGTATAGTATTGGGTAACCTAAGCATTGCTCGTTTCACAGGCCGTTTATTCATAATTTTTTCGTGTTAAAAGTTTTCGTGTAATTTATGATTTCAATCTCAGTGGGTCATCATTTGAAGGTTTTTATGACTAGCATTTAATTAGTAGGATGTGTGAAGTCAAAACTTCAACTTTTCCCACGATCGTTTCCAATTTTCTCGCTTGCAACATGCTGTTTTTGAACCTCAAATATGTTCTAATAACCAGTCAATAGCTTTTAAAATTATTTAATCTTTACTTATGCAGACCACAAGGATTCTTATGATTTAAAAATTTCAAGGAAGCAAAATATTCTTAATATTACATCAGACCGGCAATATTTTGCTTTCTATAGACAGTTTTTTGTGCGTCATACTGATAACTAGATTCCAGGACCACGCTTCACGATATGCTGTGCTTGCGCAGTAAGACAGGCTCATCAATAACGCAGTGTCGCTTTTTTTCTTGTTTTCCACTCATTTGCCTCACCCTCCCAAAAAGATTACGAGAGTGAGTCATTCCGCATGAAGCACTGTCTCTACTAAAATCGGTGGTTGCCTCTGTATGCTTCCTGTCTGGTAGTTCCAGAACTATACAATAGTCAAGATGACACTTTTAAAATTGAACCCTCGAATAAGTTATTTAGCGATGTGCTTCTATGAGCTTCTGCACTTGAGGCAAACAAAAGTATATATCAGTCTAAAAAAAGTTTTTTTTTTTCCTTTTTTTTTTCCTTTTTTATCACAGCAAGTTTAAACTAATTTCTTTCTTTTCATCCAGGTTAAGAAAGGAACCACTATGATTAAGCTATCATCTAGCACCGCAGTCTGTCTTTCAATCTGGGTCATCTTTCTCCTCATTCTTAGCCCTGAAGCAGAATGCGACTTGGTAAGATGTCGCTTGAGGCACTTCAAACGCGTCTTCCAACCACCGTCCAACACTCTTTGCCAACCAGTCAAAAAGAAGCTCGGCAAATGCGTAGGATCTTGTGTATCTTCTACTTTCCCAATCCTTGGGGTCAGTGAGTTCAAGAAGATCTGTTATTGTTGCCAAGAGAAAAGTGTTCGGCCTGTGACTATTAAATTCAAAGCCTGTAAGGAGACGTTAACTGTGTCAATGATAGAAGCCTGTGAATGCAAACCTTGTAGCCAATCATAGACGTCTAGAACTAACAGTCAATAGAACTACTGAAAGAGTCTTCAATATATAGCAATAGTCATTCTCAGACGCACAGAGGAGGATTGATAACGATATCGTGATACATTGCATTGTGGGAACGAGTGGGAGACAAGTTCCAAAAGTTCCAAAGATGAGTCCCACAATTTGATGTAGCACGAAGAAATTATCAGTTGAACCTCGCATGAATTTAAACTTATAAAAATGTAAGGTGCATACGAAAAAGATATCATATATATGGAATGTCAACTGATGTTTGTCAAGTCTATACAGGTTGTTCGTGTCAAATCACCAGTGAATGTTCAAATGTAAATATTTAGACCATTAATGTTATGGCCCCTCTGTATTCCCTTACATCCATCCCTCATCCCATCATCGAACCTCTATATCGTTGCTAGCTGTGCATCAGATATGAATGTAAATAAGAAATATGTCGCCGATATGTATGTATATAGTGGGCATTAAAACTGATACAAATATATTGTGGCCACTTGATTCTACTAAGTGTCTTGTTCGATGAAAGCTGGTCATTTTAACAAGTTTTTAAGATTCCGTTTTCAAGATTCCTAATGGAAGATTGCTTTGTATTCAGCAACAACAGTAACACTACAACGGGGGAAAAACACGGCACAGGAACCTTGTTTAAGCTGCCTGTGCTCGATCGAATCCTTTATCATTTAAATACAGTGATTAATACACTAGGATGATGCGCATGTACGTTGTGCGCAAGCAAAAAATCCTCGCGTCAATTCCACGCATTACAGATACTTTATCTAAAAAAAAGCTTTACAACATGGAAACTTTTATCACGTCACAAAAAATCGATCATGATTTAAATTTTTCCTTTCACCCATTTTTATAATGACACGACTCAGACAACCATTTATACTTAGTTAAGGCACCTGCATAGTTTTGGGTCTTCCGTCAATGAAATTTCATACTGTCTGAGTTTTCCTTCTGACGGAAGCCAAAAACCTAGAATTCTCGTGCTACTGAGCATTGCTTGCATAATGGGCGATAAGTCTTTTACTTGTCGCACAAATTTTTTTTCACTTCAAATCAAGTGTCTTCCATAACTGCTCCATGAATGATGTGTAAGAATGGCTCTTTGCAAAAGTAAATGATTTGTTCTAAAGATTACTAAAGATGCATAAAGGCAGTTGTGTTTTTTTCTCAACTTAATAATACACGCTATTGTACCTTCTACTGTAAGAGTAACTCCAAAACAAATCTATGGCATCTGATTGGCTTAGAGCCTAAAGGACTTCAGTAGAAGCTTTTGGTTTTTATGTACAATTGTAATCACAATGTAAGATTTACGCAGCCAATGTTCATGGCTTATCTATTCATTAAGGCTACATTCATGTCTGGGATAATTGGAAAACAAATCCATTAAATCCTAGAATCTTTGTTGTAACAGTTCTTTGCATGTTTCGATTTAGTTCATGAAACTCGATAAATATTAAAGTAATTTTTTAATGACGATTTACACTCAAATTAAATCGGAGTTCTGTAACATGGTGTTAGTGAGACTAGTTCAAATTCAGCAAATACCATGACAAGAAGTTTTGGTGCACGTCAAACACGATATCATCTTCGCCTTTAAAATTTTCACTCAGAAAAACTGTACTTCGTTTGCATACGCTTTCTTGCAGCAGAAAGACCTCTTCAAAGTCATTACCAGTATAATTATTACTTACATCCTTCTGCTTTCATCCTTTCTTCTTCTAATTAAAAACTGTACATTTGTAGAAGAAACTATTCATTACTGCCCTTTGCACAAAACGCTATGAACACGCTTTCCAACTGCACGTTGTTACGTTGGAAAGCTGTTATTTTCGAAATCAATGATGACTTCGTACATCCAT
This sequence comes from Actinia equina, assembly GCA_011057435.1. Lineage (NCBI taxonomy): Eukaryota > Metazoa > Cnidaria > Anthozoa > Actiniaria > Actiniidae > Actinia > Actinia equina. The sequence goes on along the minus strand of WHPX01000106.1, from coordinate 145,595 downwards.
TCTACATACTTCAAGGTCCTTTCTTTTTCAAAGAAAACTTTAGCATTGGAAACTCCGTCTTCAAAATCACTACCAGAACTACGTTAATAAATCTATTCTTCTTCTACTTAAAAACTGTACATTTAATTTGTAGTGAGAAACCATTTTGAAATCATTCTGGATTTTCGCACATTCTACATTTCTTTTTTCTTTTTTGTAAAGGATTGACCATCTTCAAAATCACTGCTAAAATTACGTAAATGAATCCATTCTTCTTCTGTACGCTGGTTTAGCTTTTTCTGCCTCATTCAGCCAAGCTAGTATTCTTCTCCGTGTATCGCCTCGTGTTGGATCTTTATAGTCCTCTGGCATCATACAAATCGAGTCGATTTTCAATTCCTGTTTGGAGTATTTGGGAGTTGCTGGTGGGAGTTTAACAATATTCTTTGATGTTGATTCCTTTTGTTGTTGGTTTCTCTAGAAGTCTTACCAACAATTGCTGCCACAGCTTTTTTAGGCAAATTAGTTTCCTGTCTGCTTCTATTATTATTGTTATTGTTTTCCATTTTTGGTGAAAATATCATCAATTCACAAATAGTCGGTAAAGAAGACGATCCTGGGATTTCTGTCGTGTCTGGGAACACTTCGATCTCTTTCCTCGGGATTTTATCGTCTTCAGGCAAAACAAATCGAACTCGTACCTTTTGTTTTATATTACCTGTATTCCTTGGACTAGTTTGGACGTTTCTTAGCGTGAAACGACTGTTTTCTTGTGTTCTTTTAGGTCGTACCCTTCGTTCCGAGACAGACGTAAAGTCAGGTTGTCTCAGGAGAGGGTAAATGCGGGTTCCCATTGATATACATTCGATTCCGTCCGTTACAATAGTATATTATTTTTTTACGAAGCGTGTTTGACCTAAACAGTACACAAAACATTGGTTTCTAAGACTATTATCGCTTCTGAAGTGTGCTGTTTTATAATAAGACTTAGAACAATAGGCTAGAACTCATGACCTAATATTCCCCAAGGATTTTGTCCTTTGCAAACGACATCTTGGTTTTAAGGTGTATTTGCTGCTTGGATAATCATTAAAGATTTGGTTTTTGTATCTTCGAGCACTGATAATTTTCGGGAATTCGCGGGATTTCTTTCCACTGCTTGAAGAAATGAAAAATCAAATCTTTCATATCTTATCGTCTACTTTGTTCGTCGTTTCTTCAGTTTCCTTTGGAAAAATTCATTTTTCACGCTATACGAACAATATTAGCTCTTCAATGAATGTGGGTCTTGAAGTACTTGGTGATCGAGCTGTTGAGATGCCGTTAGTACAAATCCGTAAGGATAGACAATTACGCATGCTCAAAGATTGCGGTAGCAATTTCCAAAATCATGATCAATCGTGGTCAACGCGATAGCTACCAAAAATACCCAGAAAAAAACAAAGTTAACGTGCAAAATTGAATTATAAAACAAATGGGTGAAGATCAGGTGAAAGTCACATCTTCGCTCTGCAAAAAGTATACTCATTTGTCAAATTAAATTTTCAATTTAAAGTTATTTTTTCCGACATTAACACAGTATCACTTTATATATATTTTTTTTCACGGAACTCTCCGATGCCTCCTTTGAGATTTTCGATTCCATGCATGCATATTTAATGAGCTTTCACCATATATGGTTGTGTTACACTTACATACGGAGTACCAGCAACAAAAACCTGTCATATCCAATGAGAATTCAACTACTCGTTGCTCTCTCTCATCAGATTTAAATATTTTTACTTTTCAACAAATCTCAAGCAATTCCACTGACACTGGTCAATTTTAAGAGACTTTTTTTATCGGAAATTTTTAAGACCTTTCTTGTTGGTTTGTAGTTATTTATTATATCATTATTTGTATTTATTGTATGGTTAAGGGAAAAGAGAAAGACATTACGAGAACAGCAGGTAAGAATCTTTTCTTTGCTTCGACGTCTATTTTCTTTATATCAGTTGTCTCATATTAAAGATAATTTGAAAAGTAAAATTATGTTTAAGTACTATGACATTGAATTATTATTAGAGTAAGAACGATGAAAGATCGATGGAAAAGGCATTGTGAAATTCTTCCATCCATGACTGAGTGCTAGCTCAAAAATCATTTGGTAAAAAAGCAAAAATTAATTATTTGAGTCATTTTATTCTCTTGACGAGAAAGAAAGAAAGTTATGATTATGTTTTGTACGCCAAGAATACTGATTTTTTGGTACAGCGATGACGAATGATGATGGTTGTTTTATTAATGATATTTGTTGAAATTATTCGCGTCAGCGATCACATTGTAAAACTCTGTTAATTTTGCAGTATATAGTATATAATATCTAACATATCATTAGGTAAATCTTATCGGTTATTATCCATTATATTTCCATGGTCTTTAGTTCGGAAAAGTACTTGAGACGCGATAATTGATCAGTTAAGTCTAAAATACCATTACAAGATCAGCAGCCCAACTCCGTTTAGTCGAGTCAAAGCAAGGTTGTTGGTTTTTTTTAACCCTAACAAACGTTCATTCTTAATTTGGACTCTGAAATTATTTCCCAAGTGATACATTTTAATAAAATTGGACGAATTGATTTTTAAGCTTTACTTGTCTTGCTGTGACACGTGACGTGATCAACACGAGCCTGTTGTTACACCGGCAAATTGCCATTCTTAAAATTGTCTTGAATGAGAGGCTAACATGGAAATACAAAAAAAAAATGCTACAAATTCCATCGAAAAAAGGTGATTTTGTTTCGTATTTTCATGTTACCCTTGCATCCAAGTTCTTTTTGAGGAGGGTTCATTGCCCTTAAAACTAGTTGAATGCGATTACCTGGATTGTCAAGAAACAAAACAAAACAAACAAAAAAAACAGAAAAAAAGTTCTAAAGAGGAACTAATAAGGATTTATTGCATTACATAAGATAATATTAGAATTATATGATTGCCGGATACGATTGCGATTGCAATGTCATGTGATCAACACGAGCCTACACGAGCCTACACGAGCCTACACTGGCGAGTTGCCCTTAAAACTAGGTGAATGTTTGCACGATTATGTCCAGAAAGAAAAAAACCCAGATTAATTGCTAAAATGGATCTCATAAAGATACTTGTTATTTCATGAGATAATATTAGAATCATATGATATACGGCCAGAGTTCCAATACTTGGTTTCCTGAAGAGTAACGTGTTGGTTCTCGAGTTCTGTGTTACTTTCAGCCATCAATTAATGCCCTGTTAGGGAAGAATTTCAAAATCTTTAACCGATGTTGTCTCGTTTCAACTCTTCCACTTTTCGCCTTCTCCCTTTTCCGCCCTCTCCATATTTATCATAAATCTATTAATAATTAGTAATGTATTTATCTTATCTCGTTTCCCCTTCTCCCTCCCCCTTTCTCCTTTTTACCTCTTCCCTGGATTCATTATTAATATATTCGTAATTAATAATATGATGTATATTTTATATTTGTTAATATTGAATAATACTGATATATTACACTTATGATGTCATCATTTGTTGCCTAGGTTACCACTATGTTTAGTATTTTGATTGGCTGTTTTGTGACAGCTCTCTTAGCTAATGCAGGTAAGTACAAATGCGTTTATCACTTTTAATGAAACAGTTTTTTTAAAGTTGCCCTTACCTCTTCAGCAAGAGCATACACGAAGTACTTTATATACAGTTTGTGGAGCCATGTGACTCAAAATCTCTTGAGATATTAATGACAATGAAGCATACGCCATGTTGGTTGATCTAACAAGCGAGGCTCATGAGGAATGCTTTGTTATATAAGGTCAACGAAGATGGTGGCTGTGACGTAACATGCACATGCTCTAGCTATATTATAAATTTCTCCTCTGTTTTAAGTCGAATTTGTACCAATTTTTAATTGTTTGTTTGTCTTGTGGAGGAGATAAAATCATTATTCATCATGATCATCCTTTTTCAGAGGATTATCAATATACAACTAATACAGGAAAATATCCTCAGCAAGAACAACATATGCAGCAACCTGAAAATGAACATCCACACCATGTCTTAGCTGATCCCAATATCGTTAACTCCTACACGAAGTCTTACGAAGGTAACTGAGATCACGATCATCTGTAATAATCCATCCATCGAACTATTTTTCTTTCCTTATGCATCTTTGCTTTCTTCCTTGCTTCCTTGCTTCCTTGCTTCCTTGCTTCCTTGCTTCCTTGCTTCCTTGCTTCCTTGCTTCCTTGCTTCCTTGCTTCCTTGCTTCCTTGCTTCCTTGCTTCCTTGCTTCCTTGCTTCCTTGCTTCCTTGCTTCCTTGCTTCCTTGCTTCCTTGCTTCCTTGCTTCCTTGCTTCCTTTCTTCCTTTCTTCCTTGCTTCCTTGCTTCCTTGCTTCCTTGCTTCCTTGCTTCCTTGCTTCCTTGCTTCCTTGCTTCCTTTCTTCCTTGCTTCCTTGCTTCCTTGCTTCCTTGCTTCCTTGCTTCCTTGCTTCCTTGCTTCCTTGCTTCCTTGCTTCCTTGCTTCCTTGCTTCCTTGCTTCCTTGCTTCCTTGCTTCCTTGCTTCCTTGCTTCCTTGCTTTGCTTCCTTGCTTCCTTGCTTCCTTGCTTCCTTGCTTCCTTGCTTCCTTGCTTCCTTGCTTCCTTGCTTCCTTGCTTCCTTGCTTCCTTGCTTCCTTGCACCAGACCAAACAGCATTCCATAACTTCAGCTTGTTTTTTCTAGAAACCTACGGAGAGCTAAACCTCGGACATAATTATTTCGAGGGCGATATCATTCTCACTCATGAACAGAGTGATTTCATCGCCAGAAGTCTTGCCGATGACAATACTTTACAAGCCAGAGCTCTCGTTAAGGATGTACGTAAACTATGGGACAACCGAGAAGTGCCCTATGTTATTGGTGACGGCCTAAGTGAGTAACCATTTGACCTATATCGTAGTACAATAGAAAAGGGATTGTCTTTTTGTTGCTATTAACCATTCCGAAGTCGGTTAAGGAAAAAACTGGGACGAGTAGGTTTTGCAGTGCATCATGTTTTAGATAATATATTTCCAAGATGGCGCCTATTTCCAAGATGGCATCCATGAGACCGTATTGGGTTGATATCAGTCGAATAGCTTTCCTTTGCCAACTGTCATGTAAGGAACAGATGAATTTAATGATGAAAAAAAAGCAGAAATTGAAAGATGTCTGCAGAATCGTGCTACCATAATCAACTAGGCTAAGCATTGTGACTTGGTGTAACAGGTATAAGATGCTTAACGCACTAATTACCTATAATATATTTACTGATTAACTTTCTAGGGGATGAATCCAAGGAGTTTGTCGAATCAGCTGTAAAAGAATGGAAGGATAAGACCTGCATGAAACTAAGACCGAAAAAAGACTCCGACACTAACTTCATTGAGTTTGTCTACGATGGAGGGTAATAAACTTTATTTATCATCCACTAATCAAAAAGCGTTTGGGCACGAGGCGACACGATTCCATTCTCTATGTGATATAATTCTCTGTGTAATATTTTAGCGCACAACAGAGACTAAGACTGAGCAAAAGAGAACTCGAAACTGCATGGATTATTAATCCAGAACAATTCAATATGCTTTTAGGACAGATTTAATATGTCGCATGTTTCATGTCGCTTTTTTTATGTGGCATGTTGCATGTTGCATGTCGCATGTTTTTATGTCGCTTGTCGCATGTTGTATGTGGCATGTTGCATGTTGTATGTGGCATGTTGCATGTCGCAAGTCGCGTGTTGCATTTTTATTGGATGAGCAATTTGATTGGATTCGTTTTGTCTTTTTAGCTGTTCGTCGTATGTTGGTAAAATTGGTGGCAGACAGACGATATCAGTGGGAGCCGACGACGGATCAATCACTTGCAAACATGGCAACATCGTGCATGAACTTGCGCATGCAATGGGATATTTTCACGAGCACAGCAGACCTGACAGAGATGATTATATCAAAGTCATATGGAACAACGTTATGGATGGTAAGTGTAAACCACGATATCAAGATCATACAACAGTAACTCCCTGTTGTTTCTAATCAGTAGTTTAATAACGTTAATGGTTTTAATCGTTAACGCTAGGTTACGAGAAGAATTTTCGCAAGGAGACCGTTTCAACAGTGGATTCTCGGGGCGTTCCATACGATTACGACTCAGTCATGCACTATGGGGCGTTTTTCTTTTCTAATAACGAGGGAGACAAGACCATTGAAACAAAGAAAGAAAGCACATCGATTGGTCAACGTGTTGGGCTCAGTGACCTGGACGTAAAACAGGCTAGACTACTCTATAATTGTGATGGTAAGAATAAAGGCTAGAATGCTCTAAAATTGTGACGGTAGTATTAATATGGACAGAAATAAAAGCATGCAGAAATCCCAATAACAAAACGAGAAACTCCCGGATTCGAGGCTAAGCCTGCATACACTCGAGTTAACATTCATTAATTTTAAACGGCCTCTTTGTATTTTTGTGTTTTTAAAGAGGAGTTATTTTGACCGACACTAGAGGAAAACGTTCGCGTGCACTTCAGCACGTTTTCTAAGAATTTTGAAGAGTTTGAGTGAGAAAGCATATGTTTGTTTTCTCCAAGTATACAAAAAAGTTCGAGAGCATACTTTTGCAGATCAAGATACTGTATTTACAAACACAATATGAAAGAATTAGCCTTAAGTTTTAAGCATGGACACTAAGTTTTGACATTTTGTGAAGTCTAATTTATCAGGCAGTGTGAAAGTCAAAATTACATGTTTTGACTAATTTGCATACTGATTCAGAGCATGCGCAGACGTTTTTTACTCGTGTCACTTAACTAGGTGACTTTGATGAACCTCGCTCAAACACTCAGTACTATGACACGATGAAGAGAACACATGTCAAGAAAAACAAAGAGGAACAAAGCCACTCTATCAAGAAATTCTCCACAAACAAGAAACATACTCACCGAGCTCATCTGAAGAACGCTGTAAAGCAATATGTGCAAAAGTTGAACAGCAAAAACAAGAAAGTTTTGACCAGAACAAAAACTACTGGCGTGAAGAAAAACAGCATGGAAGGATTTCCTGAGAATACGACACTGCTAAATACCCAACAAGCATTGCAGCCTCAAGATACCCAGCAAGCATTGCAATCCCAAAATAACCAACAAGCATTGCAACCCGTCGATATCCAGCATGCAACGGGACCTGAAAATACCCAGCAAACAACAGTTCCTGTAGTTACCCAGCAGGCGTTGCAGGCGTTAAATACCCAGCAGGCTATGGGATCGGCAAATGCACAGCAAGGTGAAGCAAGTACTAAAGACGGCGGCAATCCAGATGATCTAGGTAAGGAAATCTTTTTCCAAAAAAAAGCTCAAAACCGAGCAGCAAAACGATTGTATGATGTATAGATTGAGGCCCACATATCAAGTCGCCAACATCTTTTAACGACCATGCACTTAACAATTTGCACTGCGTGGTAGTCTTTTACAGAAGTGTGGCCCTCTTCTCTTTCTTTCTTATCTAATTATTGAAGTCTATCGCTGTTAAAAGTGTGGTTCCAGTAAGGGATTTATATACTCTATACACGCGTTAAATTCACGTATCTGTGGATCATATTATATATTCTCATTTCTAAGTGAATGATGGGGAGCTGGCTTTGGAAACTTTTGTTATTTCAGCTCCCCAGCACATCATAATTATTTTTTCTCTTTTTCTTTATCTTTTCTTTATTAGTTAAAACTTGTAAATTTTATCTATTTTGTATTGTAAAATATATTAAGAGTGCAAATAAAGATTATTATAATTATTATTATTTTCATCGATACTTCCCTTCAGTTGAATGTCAATACTAATGTCTTGTTTTGTGTTCATATCAGCTGAGGAAAATTTAGGGATGGACTACTTTGAGGGCGACATGATTTTGACAGATTATCAAAGACAGTACTTGGAAGGTCTAAAGGATGACAAAAACCAAGCAGCCAAACGAGCACTCATCAAGAACTCTACCTTCTTATGGCCTGAACGAACTGTCTATTACACCTTTGATGATAGTGTTGGTATGTATGTCGATTCTAAGCACAGCCGGTCAATATGCTATGAGGCGGTCAATGAGGGAGGGAGGGTCGGAGGGAGAGAGGGAGAGAGGGAAGGAGGGATTACTTTCCTAATTAGGAAGTGACCTTAATTATGGGGAACTGTGGATTCATTACTGCAAAGTGTGACTCCTATAGAACTCAAACCTGCATTATCTACATTTTATTTGTCCTATTTTTCTTTAGATGAAATCGGGAGAAAAAATGCTGAAAATGCAATAAAACACTGGCAAGACAAGACTTGTCTGCAATTCAAGAAGAGAACAAACGAGAATGACTACATCAACTTTGTATTCGAAGGAGGGTGAGAAACAGTCATGCTACAGGCGTAGTATAGACCTTTATTCGTTGTTAAGCAATATTTTCCCATTACAGTTCAAGTATCATTCTCTTGCCATGTATCCATATTCATGTGGTTTTTTTTCATACAAGAAATGATACCCTTTGTAATTTACACATGGTCTGTATTGGGAAACATCGCACAGCGATGAATAAAGTCTACTGGAACTGATGATATGTTGGACCAAATCCAATTTCCCGTAATGTTTTGTCCAATTCAGACCACGTGTTATGCCCTTGAGAATACGAATCTTTGTTTGAGTTGCACCCATATGCATGTGTCTTTTCATACGCAACCGTTAAACAAAGAAATAATACTCTAGGGAATGACACGTGAACTGAAATGAGAGAAAAGGAAATTATATTAGGTCTATCGCTCACTGTTCTAACACGCGCTTTTGTGTTTAGCTGCGCGTCACGTGTTGGTCGAGGCGGAGGGATGCAAAAGCTGACAATCGGATCAAAGGAGTTAAGGTGTAAAAAAGGGAACATCATTCATGAAGTTGGGCACGCCCTAGGATTTTTCCACGAGCATAGTAGACCTGATAGAGATGAATACGTTGAAGTCATTTTAAAGAACATTATGCCAGGTACATAAACATGATGCATTCTGGTATAGCTTGGGTGTTAATATTCTTTACTCATCATCCTTATATAGCGTTGTTGGTATCAAAGCCAGGCCAGAATTCTTTCAATAGACTTCTTTACCTTATCGTTTGAAAATTGCTCATTTCAGACCACGCGACATTCCCTTGAAAATTGTTCTTTTGCGATGAATATTTTTAAACACATTATATATTTTAAAAATAATCAACTTCCAAGAGTGGCGTCACTTGGTTTGAAATGGGACAACAAATAACGACGGTAATGAGGTCTATATTCAGCGAACGAAGAAAAAATGGTCACGGATGTCATTACAACGATTATTTTTGCTTTTTTGTACCCAGGATACGAAAGAAATTTTCTTAAGTTTTCCACCAAATTCATCGACTCTCGCAACGTGCCTTACGATTATGGATCCATCATGCAGTACGGGCGTAATTTCTTTTCCAAGTTGTCGTTACTTTTGCCCACCATGCACACGAAGAAGAAAACTGCTGATGGTAAAGACATAGATATAGGCCAAAGAATTGCGCTCAGTGACATGGATATCCTGCAGACTAACCTACTCTATCAGTGTGATGGTAAGGATAGCATTGTAACGCAGTCATGCAGTCACGCAATAAACATGGCGGTGTTGACCCTGTAATTTTTTTCAAAATTCTTAACATTGAATATTTTCGAGAAATAAAATATATTACGCACATCCTTGCCTGTAAATTATAGAAATGGCGTGGTTTTCATATTTTCTAGCTGGGTTGTTTTCCCGTGATTGATATATTGTGTACAGCACTTCTCTCTTACGCTATTATGGATATATTTTTTCAGGACGCAAGCGTCTAACAGATGACCAGCGGGAAGAGCTTGAACAAGAATATTCAGATCCTATGACAGGTATGATACAGGGTGAATAATATGATACTCACTGTCTTCCAATAGTAGACTGATCGAGTAGCCCGAGTAAAGAGAGTGGAGATTGAATTTTCAGTCAATTACTCAGGCAACTTTATAATGACCCGTAATGCTCAGTTATGATCAATGATTGTTGGTCGTTTTAGGGCCGTGTAGAGATGCTTATGACTCAAACTCCTGCTTAGCCGTAAAGTCGTTGGGATATTGCCGAAGGTACCCACGTACCTTAAGAAGTGCCTGCGGTCAAACTTGTCAGCTGTGTAGTAAGTATCCTAAGTGCGCTTTTTGATTCGCTCGTTCAATTGCAATAAGCCTGAAACGAGATGATGTTTTACCCTCGACTCTATACCATAATAGTTTTTAAAATTCTTTTTGTATTAAAATTTTTGATTCCTTAGAGAATACAGGAACAATAGTCATAATTAAAGAACAAAGGATTATGGTCTAGAGACGGGGATCAAACGTCATCTCGCTTCAGGCTTATAACACTTTCTCTTAACTAAGTCTTTTTTGCATGATATAGTTTTAATATGATACTGGGCTACCTGTGGTCGATTTTGCATGATTTAGCGATTGACGGCATGATTATGTGCTGAATTTTTTATGATTTAAGGCACGCTACCATACCAGGGTAGAAAGAACATTATATCTAGACTGAGGCTAGACGAGCTTAACAAAAGGAAGACCAATAAAAAAAGGAATAAAATGCATGGAAAGCATTAGACAGACATGAATGGTAACAAAGATACATTGAATGACTTTGTGATATACACATGTAATGTAATGTATTTATATGCATAACAAAAGAGCTCATCATCGCCATCTTTGATGTTTGTTATTATATCATGATCATCATGTACCGTCATCATGTATCATCATCATGTATCATTCATTATCATGTATCATCACGTATTATTCATCTTCATCTATCATCATGCATCATCATGTATCACCATCATCATGTATCATCATCATAATCATGTATCATCACCATGTCTCATCATCATCATCATTATTATCATCCTGTATCGTCATCATGTATCATCATGCTTCATCATCACGTATCATCACCATTTACCATCATCATGTATCATCATCATGTATCATCATTATTTATCATCATAATCTATCATCATCATCATGTATCATCACCATTTACCATCATCATCATTCCCATCATCAACATCATCATCATCCTCATCACGATTAATCACCATCCTCATCATGAATCATCATCATCACGATACATCATCATTACCATCTATCATGCATGCATCATCTATATCGTCATCAACTCTTGTGCATAAGTAAAGGTCATAACAGTGATAAGCATGCATGAAATCAAAATTATCTTTTTTGCCGTATACCCTACTTACCTCACTCTAATATATTTTAGATTGACATCATCATTTTTCAAGCACTGAGCTTTTCTAGTTACATATAGTTTACCGGCTAGTTTGTATACTAGTTACTGGTTTAATATTAAAGCATTACTTTGTTCTATTTCAGATGCTGTGTATCGCTCAAATTCAACCACGTTACCTTAGTTTATATCAAACAAAGCAAAAGCATCATTCCGCTGCACACGACGCTTACTATACTACTCCTAGTTACTCTACAGTAAAAAAATAATGCCTCTGTTTATCACTCCGATAACAATGCACCCGTAGTCATCTATGACAACATATTGCAAATTTGAATTCGTATGCATTTCTGACACGTTTGTGACGTCATCGTCGCCATGATGGATGATCATTATTATCATCATGTATCGTCATCATGTATCATCACCATTTACCATCATCATCATCATTCCCATCATCAACATCATCATCATCATCATCACGATTAATCACCATCCTCATCATGAATCATCATATTCCTACAAAAGGTATCCTCGAACATGGTGGGCATGTCCTCTCTCGTTCTCTTGAGTTGAGATGCATCTCCTTCGTGAATTTTGTTTAAAGCATTAGCTGATAACGTGTCGTGCGCCATGTTGGATTATGTTTTACAAAAGATGTCCTCCAACATGGTGGGCATGTTTTAACACGTTCTCTTGAAATAAGATGCGTCTCGTAAATTTGTTTAGATCACTAACTGATAACATGTCATTCGCCATGTTGGATGATTTTTCACAAACGTTGTCCTCCAACATGGTGGTCATGTCATCGTTCATTCTCTTCTGATAATACAGACTTGCCTAATTTTGAGCAAGAAAACAATATATTTCTCACTTTCTTCTCGAAAGATATTGTCGTTAGAACGTTATGCTGGCATAACAAGCAAAGATTTTCAATGCTTTTCAGCCTGTTTCCGGTTCTTCAGTCCCGCATTCAGTCAACTCCAAACTTCTATTTTAACTTCCGGTAGATAAAAACACAGACACAGGGAACCCACACTAAATAATTTTGGTTTGAGGGGTTTCATTACTCTTTCAACTTTAATCAGATATTTGACATTTTATATCTTGGTAGCAGTATTACCGACCTGATATCATACTACTATAATATTGATCTTTACTGTGTATATGTTCTATAAAAACTTTGGTCATGTGCTGTATTCTGCCTTTTCTTTACTATCATGTGTTTATCATTTATCGTTTGCTTTATCATTATTTATTACTAGTGGTTAACACATCGGACTAGAATACCGAAGACGTGGGTTCAGATCCTGCCAAGGGCATATGATATTTTTCTCTTATTCTCTACTTCATTATATACACACCGAACGCATAATTTATTACTACATTATTTATTACTATTATTTATTGATTGATTGATTGTAATCACCTCTTCCTTCCTTCCTTCCTTCCTTCCTTCCTTCGAATTCCCTTCTAGCTTTTTTTCTTCACTTTCTTCTTTTCTTTCTTTCACGGAACGAATTTGATTTTTGTGTCTTTCTTTCCTTTATAGTTCTAGCTTCCTCTCCTTCGTTTTCTCCCTCTTCCAGTCTTCAAATATGTTAATTAGAAAAGAGCTCACAGTTATTACGCTCACACCTTTTGAACCATCCCACAACAATGTGTGCTTTTAATTCCCGTTAAATTCAATGGTAGACCTAACCATGATATACTGTCCCTACACGACTCAATTTTCTCAATCTCAAACCATCTCACAAGAATGAGTACCTTATGAAATTTTAGAATTGAGCTTAGAAGTCAATTGATTCGTCGCTGTTATTGATTCAGGTGGCACGTACGAGATGGTTAACGTACTTACACTTAATTTTAATTATGGAAATTTGTTAGCCAACGAACACAGTTATACTTATTAGAACAGCCAAGTACTTCACCTTACAGTATATATGTTCCTGGTTTTTTCATTTATTCTGGAGTTAAAATTTTCCTAAGATTTTGGCCTATTTTTAAGCCAAACTGACCAGCTCATCCCAGAGGTGTTTTCATCCGTATCCGTTATGAATCAATAAGTCAAAAATAATGGCTGTGAAAAACATGTAAATATTTCCAACGAGTAAGCTTTTTTTCAATTTTATCGAATATCAACAAAATAATCGTATACCGAGGCGACTTTAAAGTTAAAAACTGCTCAGAAAGAAATTGATGTTGGTCAGGCAAGCCGGCAATCGCACAACCCTGAGGTAAGGAATTAACACGTTCCAGAGCAGACTAGAACATTCTAAAGTTCTAAAATCAAGAAACAAATTGCCTTCCATGCCATTTTTTTCCAATTTTTCAAAACGGGTATTGCAAATTAATGCGTTTTCCATTCAAATATGACCATTTGTAAATTAATTTTGAAAAAAACTGCTTTTCTCTTTTATTTTGCCGAAAACATTTTTCTGCAATTCTTATTTAAAGTATTTATTTTTTTCGCTTACATAAATATTTTCATGTCGTCAGTAATTTTCGAAAAGGAATGTCCATTTCGTAACCACACAAGCGATAAGGATATTGATCAAGTTAAAGCATTTTATTTGAAAAGTGACACAAGAACAAAACGTTTTAAAATATAGATATATTTTCGAATGTCTACCACATTATTATTGTTTGATAAAATCAACCGACTTTAAGACATGTTTGAACGTTAAATAAAGCGAAAATAATTTTCATGCTTAACTGAAATTTACCATATGCCGTAACGGAATCAATCAAACTCTGCCTCGGAAATTTCTGAGGCAGACACAACCAAATCAATTAAACTCCGCTGCCTCGGAAATTTCTGAGGCAGTCAAAACCGAATCAATCAAACTTTGCCCCAGAAATTTCTGCGGCAGTCACAACCAAATCAATCAAACTCTGCCCCAGAAATTTCTAAGGCAGCCACAACCAAATCAATCAAACTCTGCCTCGGAAATTTCTGAGGCAGACACAACCAAATCAATTAAACTCCGCTGCCTCGGAAATTTCTGAGGCAGTCAAAACCGAATCAATCAAACTTTGCCCCAGAAACTTCTGCAGCAGTCACAACCAAATCAATCAAACTCTGCCCCAGAAATTTCTGAGGCAGTCACAACCAAATCAATCAAACTCTGCCCCAGAAATTTCTGAGGCAGTCACAACCAAATCAATCAAACTCTGCCCCAGAAATTTCTGAGGCAGTCACAACCAAATCAATCAAACTCTGCCCCAGAAATTTCTGAGGCAGTCACAACTAAAGCATTCAGGGACTCAGTACTCTTTGGACTCATATATAAAAATGAAAATAATGATTTATTATTATCCATTATCCTAGATCTTAATATATGTTACTCAACGAGTTCATGCTTTACGCATTACACGGAAGTCAATAATTCTCTATCGACTCACATATAGTCAATCTCGTAATCGTTGTCCGATGAAAAGAAATTTAGTCAATAATAAAGTCATTTGCGTATAAAGTTTTGATCTTTTCTCTAGTAATTTCACTGAGAAGAGAGATACATATCACATACATATCATATATTGAACACAATGCATCGTAGTCTTGTAAATTAAATTCATGATTCTTTCGAGAAATTAAAAATGTAATGTATGCCAATGATTTTGGACACCAATTTTGAGATTGACTGTATCACTCGGATTAACTGTTTTTCACTCTATGAAAATCATTGATGTTTGGCGTCCGTCTAATGCACAGTGCATACAAAAATTTGGACTCTTAGCAGTCGCGCTTCATCGAATACGACGGTAATGAATATTCAGACTAAACACTAAGCTGGGCATAGCGTTGCTTCAAAAATTTACAAGTTTCGCTCTGCAATTTTGAGTTTTCACCAAATTTAAAATCAATTAAGATTAAGCATGTTTTTGGAAGCGTATCAACCCAAGGTTGGCCATTTCTAAGTTTCCAAGTCTCCCATGATGTTCTCCACGAACCTTTTAGATAGGTTAGAGTAACAGTGTCCTCGTGAACTTCAGTTACTCGTCCAATGACAGGGACTTTTTTCTGTCCTTCCAAATAAAGGGATACGAGGACATCTGGCTTCAATGCTTCAAATGGTCTGTCTGTTTCCTCTACTCTTTGATTAATTAGTCTTGGATTCCGATATCTCCCGATGTATACCTTTCGTGTAAAAAAGAAGGCATATGAAGGCAATGTGTAAAAAGGAATGTGTTAATTTAAACAGTACATTTTCAGGAGCCATCAGAGAGCTCGTGGTGTTTCACACGCATTCGTCTTTAACAGGTCTCATTTTGATGTATTTGTAAAAACACATTTATTTTAACGTCTTTTCAAATGGGATTTTCTTTCTCGGATACTTAAACATCTTTATGACAAAATGTTAATGTATAGTTAAAAAGATCAAGTAGAGAGAGAAATTAAAAAATACCTCAGGAATCTCTTCTGTTTGGGAAGCTAAAAACCAAACACCGCAAGCATTGCTATGAATGGCAATCCTTTTGCCAACCAATCGGCAACATCGATTTCCCTCTCCTTAAGTGTCTTATGATCAGTTACAACATGAGTAACATGTGCATGGAAAAAATGACAACTTTTGATCCCTTGAATCTTAGCAAGTACTTTCGTATTTCTAAAAGATCATGTTCTTTTGCCTTCGGGATATGTATAAAAAGTCCATGGCGGTACCATCTTCAAAAGGCTCTGAAAGCAAACATCAAAGTAAACTATTCATTTCTTGGTTTATTGTCACTGATATACCGAGGCTTAGAGTGGTCCAAAAAGAATATCAAACGTTTACCATGAAATCAAACCATGAATTGTTAACTCATTTTTCGGAATTTATGATATGTCGGGATTATTGTAATACAAAAATGAGGACCTTCGCTCGCTTGAACTACGATAGTCGAATCTTTTTAGATGCTCTATTTCTAAATAAAAATATAGATACAGCTATGAAAGCCTGCTTCACTAATAAATAACTATGAGCTCCCGAGGAGATTAACGAAATAATTTCTTACCTGTCGTTTGTTCTGTTTCATTATTTACAAGATCGCTTGTAGACAGGGGCGTACAACCAAGGTCATCAAGCAGATCTAGGTTTAAGTCATGATCACTTGCACGGACAACCTCGGGTAAAACGGAAGGCACTTGAGGGTCTCCAACATCATTCAAAATAGGCGCTTCTTCATGCTCCTCCTCGATAAGTAGATCACTTGCATCAATTGTTAAGGGGCTCCAGGTCAACGAATTTCGTTCAAGTCTTCGCCTCTTGAATCGCAGAGGTGAAGAGTTCCAAAACGGAGATGCTGTGCCGATTGTGGATACAGGGGAGGAAGCTTCAATATCGCTTAAATTGATTGTTTCGACAGAATCGACCGACTTGGTTGGTGAAATAAACTCGGTCATCACGCTAAGAAACTACTACTGTTTGATCAAGTTTGAATGTATTGCACTGCTGAATCTAGGGTCATTCGATCAACCGAGAGGTTATAAAAGAAGGTAAACTTTAATTAACTTCTTAAGACTAAGGTGTTAGGGACACACCTTTCTTATTATGACCTTATCTTTTGTTTTGTAATTATCTAGGCCATTATCTGGACCCCTCATCTGCCAGGTGTTTAGAAGAGATAACTAGCTAAGGAAAAACTAGTGTGAGATGAGTCATCGGTATTTCTAATGAAACAGTTATGATAAAAGGGTATATTATACACCGTGAAAAGATGAAAAAATTTACTGACGTTTCGGGCGCTTTAGTCTTTCGTCGGAGTAAAAGAGGAAAGGGGTTTACATATGTTATATATGTTTAGGTCATTTTCTGGAGTTTCATAACCGCACTTAATACGTACCTGTAAACACTCGGAAAATATGTCATGCTCTATTTGAGTGTTCTGGTCATTACAGTGTAATCTAAACTTGGCACAAATGAATCTTGCATTTTGCGGCTCTTGTTTTTACTCAAAGAATGATCAAACACATACTTATAAAATGAAAAAATGTAAGATACATCTATCATAGTTAAGCAACTATATACAGGGTTCATGAGGGTTTTAGTTGAGAGGTCCAGCGATTGTACCCTCCTGGTGAACAAAATTTTGCATACCTTTGCCGTCGCGCAATAAAAACCATCTACAAATATTTACAATGCCACGGAAATAAAAGTCGAAATTAACAATAATCTCATGTTCAGAGATTCAACTGTATGATAAATAGTCAGAAGAACGAAACGAAAGACGAATCAAAAACCTGATCCTTGGTTTTAACGTTCTTTCAGTAAATACTCTTTTAACCGGTCCAGAAACTGCAAATCATTTATTGCCGAGAATGATTGGAATGCCATATTTGAAGTATCAGGGTTTCTTAGACACGTTACTTTACTCTTCTCATATCTTGCTATCAATCTTCAAACATTTTACTCAAAATACCTAAGGGCTGGTACCTTGTCGCGAAAATAATATTTTCTTGCAATTTACAAAATTTAAGACCATTAACCATTTTTAGACTGCTGTATCTGTTATTTTCATTTCCTTCGAAATATTTTACGTGGGAAATATCACACCTCTCTGGGAGGCCTACCAATAAGTAATTGGCAGGTGATGAAAGTCTTCCAGCCCGCCTTTTCCTATGATAGAAAAGGTCCGGCCACACACTATTCAATCTCAGTAACCATCTTGGTTTCAAGGTTATACGTTGTTCATGTCGAAGAAATGAGTCAGGAACAGTTCAGTAGTCGTAGATTAACGAAAGGAAAATGGTGGTTTGAAAAAGAGGGGAGCGTTATTCAACTAGTTTGCTTGAATGGAAAACTAAAAGACCATGGGACAGAACTTGTAAACGTGGCTGAAGTTAGAGAGAGCCAAAGGGGTGATCAATCAAAAATCAAGGTAAATTACATTCATACTTTTTTATTTTTTACCTCTGCTTCATTTTTATGGAATACAAAATACCTTGTCCTAGCTATGTTATGTTTCATTAATTCCGCGTTTATTTTTAGTATTACTTCGCCAAGTTGAGTCGACGACTTTGACAAAACACAGATACAAGAACACAAGTTCGAAGTCTTAGGTGGGAACCACCGCCACATAGCCATGAAAGAGATCATTCTAGAATCACAAGACGCTGAAAGCTACAAATTTGTCAACGTAGAAATTTATGCAGGTACTTATACGTTGTTATAAAAGTTAAGTTTGATTATCATTATGCACTGCTTTTAGAAGACAATAGCAGACAAAATACTATTGCTTTGTTTCGTGACACTTGAGTAATCAACCTTTATGTAGCTACAAGAGCTGGAAGGAACAAAAATGTGCAATGTCAACATGTGATAATTCACATAGTGGATCTGTTTACTTAATTTTCATTATAAACGTATTTAAAAGAAATGACAAGTGTTGAAGCCTTGCGCTTGGCAAACATGCATAACCGGATCGACAACATCCACCATTCAATGAGTTCAAGGGAAAAGGTAAGCATGTTGAAAAAAGAAGACCTGGAATGAACAGTTCACCTTTTTGGTTTTTTAATAAAATTATGCTATAAGATTTCTATTCATAAATTAGTTGTAAATTTGAAAACAAAATTGCGTCTAATCTTAATTCAAAGAAGTAATTGTGATTTTAGACTTTAATTAGTCTTAGAAAACAGACGTTCTTTCGCTCCTGGTACAAAGGAATGTCTGTTTTCATGCATGCTAGACTTTAATAGATTAAAGAATAGCCGAATATTTCCTGCTGCATTGCAGCGGACGTTCATCAATGCGCTAGGTATATTGCGCTATTTTATTCAAACTATGCATTCTCATTCATCATATTGATCTTTAGTTAGTCTACCCATAATTTTCTTAGCTTTGCTAGTAACAAATATTGATTCTATATGAACTTTGAATCAAAGGTGATACTTGCACGAAACTTACTAAACACGATGTTTGAAGGGAAGAAAACCCACGAATGGAGAGATGCTGTAGCAAAGGTTTCTGGAGAGACTGTGAGTATATAAAAGGTTGCCCTTAACGATCATTCACTATGTACTAAATACGTACTTACCATAAGCCATTTAATCTCAGCTCATACTCTTTGTGCTTTCATATGAGCAGGAAAATTAGATCAATATCGTAAATATTCCATTTTGTTCTACAGATTAATCAGTTGGAGCAAGTGTACTTTCTTTCAAGTTTTCAAGAAGAAAACTTTGTCCTTCTAGAAGAAATTTTAGTGGCATATGAAAAACTGGAGTTGAAAGGACAAAGGGCGACAGTGAAAACATTAAAAACTATTACATCAAATTGCCCGCTATATAAATTTAAGGGTTTGAGAGGTGATCTGATGGAACAATAAATACATGATCTTGTAGTTGTGCAAGATGATGGCGGGAACAAAGTATGTCCATTGGCTTTGTATGAGAAATTGATTGCCACTTTTGGAGAACGCAACGCATGGATAATGGACTTGTGTAGCAACACAGGTAAGTTTATGTACAGTTGAGTTTACGAAGCATTTTCCTCTAATACAATCACTCATGACACTGCATGACAACAGAGACAAGAGGATTTGAATTAAAGTTGGGCCATTCTTTTTTCAGGTGTAGCCTCGTCAGCTGCAATAAAGCTTGGGTATGCCGGATTGCGTAGCATTGGAGAAGGACGAGGAAAAAGTCCGGGATATAAGAAGAAGACTGACGGAATATTGCATAAAATATGCAGAGGAAGATGATGATGATGACAATGACGATGACAATGCCACAAATGAAGTTTAGATAGAAAGCAAACCGATAAAATAAGGGTTTATGATTGTGATTTTCCATATTGTGTTCGGCTAACATATCGAAAATCACGATTTTTCATACGATACACTAGTACTATAGCTATTCCAACAGTATTTTGCTACTTAACAGGAAAATTATAAAAAAATATCAGAATGCCTAGGCCAGTAAATGATTTTAAGTTCTGGAGGCAAATTGCCAAGGGAAAAGGTCATTTTTTGAATCAACGCTTGGCACAGTGCTTAGTCTGAATGTATTTGTTAAGGTGACTCGACGGTGTCGTATTTATCTAGTCTTGCTATGAATTTTAATTTAATATTGATAATATTGCCGCAACGCATTTCACAATCCAACATCGACAGTGTGGCAAAATCTTTACCCAGTCGAGTCACCTTAACATGTATGTGTTGTTCTAGGATCATGGTAAGAATGAATAAATCATTTTGTGAGAAACTATCATGTCTAATAAGAGTTTGATTGATTCGGTTGTGTCTGCCTCAGAAATTTCCGAGGCAGAGTTTAATTGATTCGGTTGTGTCTGCCTCAGAAATTTCCGAGGCAGAGTTTAATTGATTCGGTTGTGTCTGCCTCAGAAATTTCCGAGGCAGAGTTTAATTGATTCGGTTGTGTCTGCCTCAGACATTTCTGAGGCAGAGTTTGATTGATTCGGTTGTGTCTGCCTCAGAAATTTCCGAGGCAGAGTTTGATTTATTTGGTTGTGTCTTCCTCAGAAATTTCTGGGGCAGAGTTTGATTGATTCGGTTGTGACTGCCTCAGAAATTTCTGGGGCAGAGTTTGATTGATTTGGTTGTGTCTGCCTCAGAAATTTCTGGGGCAGAGCCGTTTGATGGTTCAATAGGTAATGAGCCTGATTTTAATTACAACGATCGTATTAGCAAATATATGATGATTCGGCCGGTTTTCGCTACCATACCTAAAATATTATCAGAGCAAATTATCGATGGAAATTGTAATATTTGCTACTTTCCAAAATTGGCAAAATCATGAAAATAAATGAAATTCTTCTTAGACCTTGGCTGCGAATTCAAAAAATAGCAATTATCGAAATATTACTTAGGATATTCCCAAAATATTCAAACTTTAGAATGTTCTATACTGCTCTGGAACGTGTTCGATTCGTTAAAACCCAAGGCGTTCCATATTATAATACATCATAAAATACCTAAAACATAATTTTCTTCGACATTTGGCTATTTCAAAGCAAACCAGCACGTATCAATAACTACTTCAATAACTAGAATAATTTTAGGAGTAAGATTTCAGTATTCAGTTGTTTAATATTTAAAGTTGACTTGTCATGTCAGCTCGTAGTTTTACACCTGACACGACGTCCTGCTAATACAAACTGAGATGATTTCCGTACATCGATCAATTAATTTTTAATGGAAAAAGTGACTCTTCCTCTGTAACTTTACAAATTCAAATATGCTAAGTAAACGTGCTGGCTACGAGGAGAAGCATTTTTCCCCCGTATGTGAAAACCGCTTCAATTTTGGCTGGAATCAGTGCTAAAACAAGTCATGGTATGCTATTAAGGTAAGGTGGTGTGGTGTAGTTTCCCCGTAGTGTGATATAGTGCAGGTGGAATGTAGTAGTGTTATTGTGATTCTTAGTAATGGCAGTATACGGATGTGATGTAATGTTGCATTGTATGGTACGTGTGGTGTGGTGTGGTGTGGTGTGGTGTGGTGTGGTGTGGTGTGGTGTGGTGTGGTGTGGTGTGGTGTGGTGTGGTGTGGTGTGGTGTGGTGTGGTGTGGTGTGGTGTGGTGTGGTGTGACAGTGTAATGTGGTGTGGTGTGGTGTGGCGTGGCGTGGCGTGGCGTGGCGTGGCGTGGTGTGGCGTGGTGTGGCGTGGTGTGGCGTGGTGTGGCGTGGTGTGGTGTGGCGTGGTGTGGTGTGATGTGGTCCTTAATCACGGAGGATATCGCTACTAACCTCCTCTCCTTTGGATAAATTGACGCTGAATTAACGTACAACTGCACAAACTTTCCTTGACAAATGCTTTAAGTGTAAGTACATATCGCAGGCTTTAGACATTTACCAAGTTTTAAAGAAACAGGATGTTAACATCTTTAAGAAAGCATCTCACTTAAGCAACCCTACTTTATACAGTTACTTACGTAAGCATAAATTAACGTCTAATGATTTGAAACCTCCCTTCTGTAGTTAGGCCTCGCTTTCAAAACTCATTTGTAAATAGGCTGATTTTTAAACATGATTTTTTTGCAGTAATGAACACTTTTAAGTAGTATCCATGTAATTGCGTGCTTTTCATTCATTTAAATTAGCTTATTTATATATTTATTGTATCATAAGATATGTATTTTTATCTTATGCCTAATAAAGACATATCATAATTTATTATCATTCAAGTCATTAGCACTAGTACTGGTGGTACGGCATACTTTTGGCTCCTTGATCAGTTTCCGGTTTCTCTACTTTCCATCATATTGATGAAACTTTTTTTCCCCGCGGGGGGAGAATGAACAGCTCATGCTACAAGCGACAGGTGTTTCCAAGTATACACTTCATTTACCTCGTAAGTTAGTCGCTAAGGAAGATGCTTGTCAACTTTGAATTTCTCACTCAGCTTCACCAAATTATCTACATGTCAGGTCGATATGACAAGAAAATATTTTTTTCCGAGAATACTTCAGTAATGGGCTCTTGCAAATACGTAATGTGATCTTGCTAGCTTTAGGTTGTCAAGGAAATGGCGTATTAACATGGTTTGAAGTTAAAAACCATTCTGAAAAGAAAACAATCTGTGACGGCCAAATAAATAGGGTGTCGGACGTGTACAAAGCCGAAAAATATCCAAAAAGAGGCATTCATCGAATGTTTTACTTATTTACTTGAAGTGTGACCTTTGGAACTGACATAAATGTAGCTGAATTTCTGTGGATACAAAATCTTTTGGAAGGATGCAAACAAGAAAACTGTGTATTAACCACGAGGAAAAATTGTTTAAAACTTTTCACCGATTTTGCATAAGTTTTGAAAGAAAACAAACTTAACTTTTGTGTATTTTTTTAGCTGATGAAAGTAAACTTGGATGTTTTTAAAAGTGAACGTGCTGGGAAAATTGACTTCTACGAGCAATCGTTTTCGTTTGATGTGAAGAATTGTTATTTTGTTGATATTTAAGCGACTTTTATTCTTCTCTCTTCCTTAACCAACACAAAACCTTGCTTCAACATCTTTGAAATGGTGATTCATGACCAAAAACCATCGCGCCAGACATGACTTCAAATTACATCAGTTCAGGAGTTTGTCAGCTTGATGGACGCAAAAATTGACGTCTCATTGTTATTATTGACACAAAGTATAGAAAGACGAAGGTCAAATCACTTCTGATTGGTTTTTGTAACAAATTTGCATAAACATTAGTACCCCAACTACTTTACGAGACATTCTTCAGTAACATTTACTCTGTTGGTAAGAACGATACAGAACTTCATCTAATCTCGCAACAACATCATCAATGGAGTCATTAGTCTTTACAAACTTTAACCCGGAGTATATACGCGATTTGTAGCTCTTTCCACGAACTCAATTATCTCTAATTAAGGTGGGTTCTAATTTCTTTCCATGTCTTAAGTTTCTAAGTAAATTTTCAGTGTTTGCGCCATATTTCCTTGCCACTTTACCATTGTAAGATAGATTCACAAAGAGAATCTCTCAATCAAACAAATTTGAAAACTCGTTTTGCAAACTTGTTTCACTTTCGAAAGTTTCTAGTTCTCGTAACACGCTTTTATGCCATCAGTCGTCGTAAATGTTAAAGAGTCGTAATAGTTGTGCAAATTGTCTTACGACGTGTATCCGTTTTGCACATTTGAAACATCGAGTGAAGTGTCAACTAAGCTGTATCATCTATGGCGTCGTAAAGTTCTACACTTGATCTTTGATAACTGATTTCTCGCCAATCTTTTATATTTGTATTCGACGTACACAATATTCAATCCTCGGCATCTGTTCTAAGCCTAGTTATTATTTGTTCTTCTGGAAAAACTGTCTCTGTATTGTCTTCTCGGTGAGCTTCAAGTTTCCGTCGTTTTCGTATTTATTTCTTCTTAGAGAAACTTCTTCACGAAGCGCTTTGCCTCTCGATTTGTAGATAGAATAACTTTAGAAGTTGACAGAACACCTTTTTTCCCCTCAGCGTATTTTTAGTGTCCAGTTGTTTATTAATGAACTTAACATCTGTACGAATCAATTCTTGACAAGATCAATATGTTGTTAGAAAGGTTCCTCTGGAATGTTGAAACGTTTGAAAACACTTTCCTTCCAAATCAGTGTTCACTTCAACAACCATGCAAATCAATAACCGGTTGTCTTCTCTTATCTTGAATTCCTTGTCCATGTCTGGTTCTCTAGAGTATTAACATAATTACGTAGCACTTAGATGCTAAAACATGATTTCTAACAGTTCGAGTCAACTGCAATAAAGAGTTGACTTACTTGCATGCTTTGCACTGCACTTGCATGTTGTTAAACGTTTTCTAAAACACGAACAACTCTTAAAAAAAACCAAAATAAAGTTATAGACACTCTCTCTCTCTCATTTCGTTTATGTATTGTTCAGATTTTATGCGTAAAAAGGTAATTTTATTTGGACTGTTGGCGCAGCAGATCGAGTCCGTCTTTCAGGAAACAAAACTGGTTTAAACTTGATAGATTGGTAACGAAATAAATCACCTTGATTTGAATGCGGTTTTTTTTTATTCGCGTTAATAAGCCCATCTTAATCTTATAGATGGCACCGATAGGATTAATATCATTATAACATTTTATAACTATTGTTCTAATCATCTAATCATTAGCGGATGGAGTTGATTAAGGAGAACTTACGATTTGGTATTTGTTCATTCAACTCGAATCCGCAAGCGAAACCAGTTCTGACACATCAAAACTAGAATTAACTATTGCTAAACTTCCTCCCAGAAGAATTTCCTACCCTTTTATTGTCACCTCAGTATCCTATCTTAAATGTCGGTCATCAACCAGCTATGTAAGCTGGGTACTGACTGTAATAAGGTCGCTATAAAGATAGCAAACATGAGGACACGAAAAACTAACGGGTTAATCAATGATAATGAACTAAAGATAACCTTGAACATAGTTGGCGATTCTATAATACAAAAACAGCATTTTGATCTGCAATTTCCCGCAGGAATTTTGTATGGCTACAAAATGGGATCGTTTACTTGCAGATCCCAAGACTTGCCTTACGAAGGCTTTGAAGAAATTTCATATTTTTATCCTCTGTTTTGTTTTTGATTGTCTTCCTTTGACAACTTTTCGTAAGCATACCAGTAAATTTAAAGCTAATTGGTAGCATTTTCCAGAAAGTGAGATGTATTTATTTTGCTTCCAAGCCAGTCTTCCTGTAGTCCTCTGTTTAGGTGTAGATGTTGACTCACAATTAATTGCTATGATTTGATCTCTCAGTGGCTATCCTCATTTTTCTTTGTCTTTAGTTGTGTCTTACTGAATGATTTAGGTTCCACTGATCTCAGACTATCCTCTTACAAATTCATTCCGAATACCCGAGGCCACGGGAGAAAAAGATGGTGGATGGTATGCCATCACAGAACCGAGAAATTCAAATAATAACTCGAGGAGGAAAAATTGAATTGCCAGCGTTAAGTGCAAAAATGAACACGCTGAAAACGTAGTTGCTCTTTGAAGATTCCCAATTTGAGCTTACTTATATGGAATTTAGCGCTTATAAATTAAGTAGTTTTACTATGAACATAAATGTGTAGTCATTCTAGTTATTTCAGAACAAATTAATATCCCGGGCAATGTTTTTATAGAAATTAATTTCGAAATCCATCTTAATTTCTTTCGGCAGTCGCCCCGTTTTCCTCTCGGCGGCCTTTCTTTCATCATCAAATGAAGTTCACTTCACATTTCCTCAAAGTAGTTATTTATTTAGTTCTCGAAGCTGATAAACTCATTTCCTACGTCTGAGAATAATATCATGTCTGGTACATCATTACGACAATTAGTTGAAATTGCGAAAATAAGAAGAACAATAATCAAAACAAACAATGAAAACCTGTTATCTTCATTACTTGGAAATTACTGGTGGGGTCGCACTCAATCCACCATTACGGGCGAGAGACGGCTTTGCCTCATTTACCAAGAAAAACAAATAACATCCTTCGTATTTGCACTAAAACTTTCGACAATAATGGCTCAGTTAAGACATGTAACATTTGCTTTTGAGATCCACTCATGTTAGGAGTTTCTCATTAGATGATCTCCTAATCCCTCTCCGACACTGAAGCCGTTATTGGATATATTTTGAAAAGATGATCAGCTGATAGGAATATTCTGGCTCAGGAGATGAGTGTTTTACTGTGGAGAAATTTCGGTAATCGATTAATGTATGACAAATTTAGGTACTAGTCTGAGATACTTGAACTGGTAGATTGTTTCCTAGACATTGTCTGAAAGCCACCGACGATATTATACACTTTTCCGTCCAAGCCAAGGCCCATGTTGGCAGGTTTGTTGCAATCAAATAATAGTAAGTTATGAAATGAAAAAGCGATAGACATTTCACAGGACTGATTTTCTTAAGCTTCGTAATTTTTAAATTCATCGTATTGAAATTTGCCGCTTAACATCTTTATATTTTAAATACCGTTCAAATTAAGTTATCCATACGTACGAAACAGGAGTAGATTATTCCTCATTTTTCTTTTTGTCTAATTTTATTCACTAAACGATTTTTAAAACTTCTTATTCTTTCAGCATTAACCGTGAACTAGTCAGCTTAATTCTGTGTAATAATTACTTTTTCCACGCTTTTGTATAATAAGTATTTCTTGTCGTAATTCTCTTGTTTTGTCAGGAGTTCTCATCCATCAGGCCAAGCTCTTTTCTCTTCCGTTGCGAAACTGGAACTTCGTTCGTAAATGATTTTACTAAGGGGATGGAGAATTCGATTTCTTGTTTAGGGTTGTTTAGTTCCTGTACTGATTTATGAAACTGAGAGTTCAGGAAATCTAGATAGACTAACATATGGTATTTCTTTGCAGATCTTAAAGACTTGTCACCATGAGTGTCAGCATGAACACCATGCTCAACGTGACTGCATCCAACGACTCTTTAAACTCTAACTTCACCAACGACACTCGCAGAAGATCGCTTGGCGCTCCTCCTTGCCCTTTAACCACTACCGAGAATCTCGCATCAGCGGTCTGTTTCTCGATCTTGATTTTTATGATCTTAATGGGCAACTCGTTGGTCATTGCTTCCTTTAGGGTCAACCGCCGACTTCGAACCAAGACGAACTATTTCATCTTGTCATTAGCATTTGCTGATCTGGCTATAGGCTCCATCAGCGTTCCTTTATGGATCTATATAACTTTGTGTCCTGCGATACAGAGTCCAATGCACCCTAATAACATTGTGGTGGAAATATGGAATGTGTTGGACGTGGTTGTTGGGGTGTCGTCGATCCTGAATTTAACCATGATTAGCCTGGAGAGAGGGTACGCCTTGATGAGGCCAATACAACACAGAAATATCAAGAAAAGTAAGTAAGAATTTCATCATAACGATAAAGGGGCAGATTTGTATTAGTCATACGGAGGTTGAGAAAAAACTGGGTCGAGTTGCCATTGCAGTGTATTGTGGGACGAAATAGACGCCATATTGGATATAAGTTTTCTAAAACAGTCCCACAATTCACTGCAATGTCAACTCGACCCACTCAACCTAGAAATGGGGCTAATAACTCTGCCATGCTCTAAGTCCGTATGCAAATGCCTTCATGCTATTGTAAAAATATGTAAATTTACTTTCAAACATGCCTGACAAATGGAAGTCACAAAATGTCAAAACTTTGTATTCATGCTTGAAAGTTAAGGCTAATTCTTTCATATTGTGTTTTTAATACAGTATCTTGGTCCCACGAAAGTATTCTCGCGAAAGTTTTTTGTATACTCGGAGAAAACAAACATTCATTTTCTCACTCAAACTCTTCAAAATTCTTAGAAAACGTATTGATTTTCTCTAGTGATCATCTTGGATCATTATCGTCACGTTTGAATCGAATGATAAGTAGTAGTTATTCCTGTCCTCTACTCCAAATGGACCAATGTCAAGAGCGAGGGGCAACTTAAATTTTTAAACTAGATCACGTGTCATTCTCTTGAGAATAAGATTCTTTGTTTGAGTTGTATCCATATTCATGTGTCTCCTCATGCACAACCATTAAACAAAGAAATGATACTCTAGGGAATGACACGTGGTCTTGAGAATAGGAATCTTTGTTTGAGTTGTATCCATATTCATGTGTCTCTTCATGCACAACCATTAAACAAAGAAATGATATTCTAGGGAATGACACGCGTTCTATTTGACTTTTGATTGCAGGGATCATAGTGTTCGCCATTTTGATAGCGTGGTCTTTAGCGTTGTTCGCAGGATGTTTGCGTCCAATGCCTCTACCAGAAGATGCCAAGAAGGCCTACGGGATAATTGTTACTGTAACCTTCTTCATTGTGCCGCTTATTATCATCTTAACTACTTATGCTGTGATATTTAAGATTGCTCGTGCGCATGCTCGCGGTAGAGGAGTCCGTTCATTTAAAAAGGTAAATTGAAATATGCAATATTGCACCGCTCTAGATAGCAATGAGTAATCTATCCATTATGTGTTGATCGGGATGGTATTGGTAAGGATGTCAATGATGATTATCAAGCTTTTTTTGCTAATGATCTTGATACAAAAAACGAAAAGATATTGATTATGGTGGCGATAATGAGACGAACGTTTCCACTTCATGTCATAAACTATGTTAGTTGTTATATTCCTTTTGGATGGTGCGTACGGCAGGCTGACTTTCAGTGGACGTCGACACTTTAAGGCGCTTCCATGACATTTCATAGGCAAGTTCCCAGTCGTGTTTCTCGACATTGTCATGGAAACACTTTGATTGACGTCCACCAAAATTCTATATTTTGTCCAGAGCGATCCATGTGGTGTTACTGTTTATGTAATAGATCAAAAAAAAAACGAGTGCGAGTGTTTGATCAGGGCATCCAAACACCGAAAAACAAATGGAAGCACGAGGCCGTTTTGAACTTTCGTCTCAGTCTCATCATAATTCGTTATTCTTGAATCTCCTGAGACTAAAAAGATGATCAGTGTTTTGATCAGTGTCTCGATCCAGTTTTTGATCAAGTTTCAAGGTGCATGCACGTGACTACAATGCAAAGTCGCCATTGGTCATTAACCTCATAAATTATTAATGAGTTTGAGAAGTAACGTTTTGACCCCCAACTAATAAGCCCCAGTGGTATGTACGAAGTAGGTTGAGCTTTGGTAACAGTTATAGTGAAGTGAAACAGTGACGTCAAATATCTGCTAATATATATCTTTTCTTTATCCCCAGGACTTAAGAATCGCTACCACAGTTGCTGTTGTGATCGGGTTTTTCTCTGTTGCTTGGCTTCCGTTTTTCTCTCTTAACTTTCTATTTTCTCTTTGTTTTCGATACAACCTTTCCGTGTGCAGAAAGGTACCACCGAAAATAGTCCCATACATCAAATGGATGCAATACGGCAACTCTGCGTGTAACCCCATAATCTATGGTTTCCGAAACAGAGACTTCAAGCTAGCATTTAAGAAAATTCTATTGAAGATGTGCGGCAAGGACGTCGCTCTTACTTCGTACACCCGAAGTACTTACGTCAAGACAGCGAAGAGTCGCTTCGTGCGTTCGGATTCCAGTTTCGACGAATCCCAGTCGGTGCTCTACCCCGATCAGATCGTACCTCCTGGAATGTACGACATGAGGGAGAGTTACAGAAGCGCGATCGATCGAGGTCATAGTTTACCGAAGAAGCGCAAGCCTCCAAAGAAGAATTTAGCGCACGGGTTGATGGCGTTAAACGTGGAAACCTTTAGTATGCCAGTTGACTCCCCTGAAAAGAATACTTCCAAGTCAAGTCCTTCAAAACCAGCATCTGAGGTTATGTCGGATACAAATAGCAATACCGCTGACACCAAATCTAGTCTGTCAAAAAATGGAATCCAAACGTCCTTAGATATTGATATCTATCCCTATGAGGGCACGAAGCTAGCACGTGATAAAGGCGTGATCAACGAATCGTTTGTGAAAAGCCAAGAAGACGTGACCGGAAGTCAAACGAATAGGTGTAGTTCGCGTGTTTCCTTTGCTGATACAAATGGTATTGCTAATGGAGGATTGGTCATTGATAAGCAAGAATATCATCTAGATTTAACAATTCCTCTAGAGCAGAAAGAACGTTCAAATTCTGACGTGACACCCGTGTTATCTAAAGACGACGATGGGCCATCGGGTAATAGACGTTCATCGCTTACGTAAACCCCCACCCTATCCCTCTTCGTAGTAATGATACATTGTCATCATCATATAAGGATATATTGGTGAAAAATGAAACAGCCTTAGGGCAAGAACATATAAATTTTGATTAACCAAATGCTTATATACAATCCTCTTTGTAAATAAAAAACAACATTTTTAAACGTGATATCAATTGGAATATGGTAAAATATAATTTGTAAATGATCGGTAATTGTTAAATCTGCAACCAAACTAAGCGATATTTTAACATACGTTGTTTTATCCTATAAAATACTCTTTGAGGATTTTAAAGGTATATGATTTAATTTTACGATTTTAAAGTTAGATTTGTAGTATTTTATTTTTAATATTAGTGGCTACTTTAAAATGAAAATAGCTGAGTTAACTTGAATAATATTACGTGACCTATCAAGGAATCACGTGATCTTCCTTTATCACGTGACATAATCTCTTATGCTTTCAAAGAGAAACAAGTGTATATATCTAAGCAAAACTGCACATTTAAAAGATTTATATCATAGTTTATTCATGAAAAAAGTTTGTTTTTATTTTTTAGATTAATAATACTCTTGTACATTAGATTTTGGTAGGTTTTTTCTTTTAATTTCTTATGAATTTGTGGTTTATTACTATTTAAAATAGTCAAGAGGATATTAAGTAAGTTACTTTTAATATTCTTTTCGTATAGTGTTTCTTCAAGTGAACTTTATAAAATCTTTTATTTTTTTAGAATATGATGTTCAAATAAACTTAACAACGAAAAAAACCTACACAAACTATGGAACTTAAAAAAATGTCATAAAAAACAGGTTTTTTGTTGTTGTTTTGTTTTGTTTTTCCTTATTTATTCTTTCTATTGTTTTGTTTAGTTTTGTTTGTGTCTTGGTTTGTGTTTGACCAACATCACTAAACAGCCGTTTTAAATTAACTGATGAGTTTTAACTGAAGATTAACAGATTGTAACGTGACAAATATCGTTTACAGCAAGATGACGTTATCATTTTTCTGCGTGACATCTCTGGTAATGCAATCCTCCTTCCCTTAAGGTTAACAAGCATGTTTTTAACAATTTTTGTCTCTGTGGTTTAAAGCAGTAGAATAATTATGCTGATTATGGCTCATCCTATAAAAACCTGCTTTTGTTTTTAAAAACCACTTGAAACAAGAGAATATTGTGGTTAAAAGTTGTTGAACATCGTTAATAATTAATGCAGTACTGTTCTGAATTCCGGTCATTTGAAAAAAGGCTCTTAAAGTCGAGTTTTATTTTTCCAGCAAATTACGTTTTTCCACATTAACTAGTGCAACAATTGGCCAATAGCACAAAGGGATCCCATATCCGCATCATCATCGGAACATCTGCTTGGCTTGGATAACAAACGCCGCTGATTCGAATCGCGTGCTCACATGAGTCACACGTAAACACTGTTGACAAGGTACCGAAGGAGAAAGATAGACAGAAAATCAAGGTAATTCGGGGATTTACTTGGCTTTTGATCTTGTATTGTTTGCCATCGTTTACAGAAAATACTTCGTAATTATTCCTTCCGCTAACACGAATCAAACAGACATGGAATGCTAACTGAGAATGCCAGGGGAAAGTCTTTGTCTATTTGCTATCATCTAGAGTCCTAGAAACCTTCTTTTTAAAGTCGCGGCCAAAATTACAATCTTAGAGGTATAAGCTGTTTTGTGTATGTGATTTAAGCTCCAAGCTCGTCCTTTCTTGCCGTATTTCTGGCGCTCAAAATTCAACCTTTATTAAAAAAAATTTTTTTACGTATTAACGGGGAACAGAAACTGGAGCGAAATAACTTGAAAGCGCCAGTATTTATTGGTGACTTTTTAGAATACATCGGCTCAGTTTTCTGACTTCAGCTGTCAAAAATTTGAATTATTGACTGATAGATCCCAAAACCTATCGTATTCACTGAAAACCTTGAAAATAAACGAAGCCCTTATCAAATTCTCCTCGTTAGCCCTTCTCTTGGGACTCGGGTTTTTTCGGGAGAAATGTGGTGTGCAAATAGGAGGGCATATTATTCCAATTTTCCATTTTTTTTTGTATTTTTAATTAGTATACACATGAATATCGAATGACGTCTGAAGAAAATAATAACATTCCTTTTTTTTTTTTCATTTGTCGGTAAAAACGCCGAAGCTATTACTTTAACAAAATTTTATTTTATATTTAATCGTTGTCGTAGAAAAATAAATATTTAACGTAAATGGCAGTATTTGCTAGCCAAAAAATAAAGATTGTTCCAGAACTGGTTTCAAAAAATACCTTCCTAAGTAGAAGATGGAGATTCATGACAAAGATTTTCTCTTAATCTTTCAAATATTTGTTCAGGATATTAAGTTATATTAATACGCTAGACATTTGAACTAAGAACAAAATAATTTAAATCTAGTCTTTCTTGGTGTAAACAAGGTTAGATTCCAGAGACTTTCGCGAAGAACTTTTGCACCTTCACGTTATGAATAATGTGGAATCAATAAATAAAATTCAAATTGAATTTTCAGTGTTTTTCAAACCAAAGCTTTCTGAGTTACTAACTATTTGTTCTACTAATCAAGCCACTACAAACCAAATATATTTTTTTGTAAGTCGTAAAATACACCCACACTTAGTTGAACAGTAAGGGGGAGATTCTGATATTCAAAAGGGAATTATTATAACAATGAGTCGCTATCCCATGGTGGGAAACGCTTTTGAAATAAGCTCATAATATTCATGTATTTCTTGCATCGCAGCAGACAATAAAGCGAACAGTTACTCGTGGCTGTTGTTAATAGTGTACAAATCATTGTGAACTCCTATAAGAAGACGTTATTGAATGATATAACAGCCTGACTACGTAAAGAGAAGACTTAGCTTGATCATCTACTTATATTTCAACAAATGTATCCTAAATATGGCGTATTGTATTGGCCTGTGGGTGATGACTATTCTAAACTGTCTGTCATGTACTGCAGGTAAGAGTTTTTTTATTAAACAGCGTGACTTCAACTGGCCCAATATATATTTTTCGAGTACAAACACGATCCCGAAAGCTTTGCAAAACAAATTATTATGGTGAAGATAACTGAAATGCTGGACTGAAATGCTACTAACCTAGCAAGTATCCTTTCCTCTCAGTATTCATTCATGAATTCATTCATTTGTTCTTTATTTTCACATTCATAACTTCATTTATTTATTCAGTCATTGTTTTAATCTCTTTTTCGTTTCATTCATTTTTTGTATTATCACACGAACGTTTTAAGTATAAATTTGCGAGTGATCATATGAAGTATACGTAATTCGCGATGAACTATCAATTTTGTCTATCAAGACAAAAATATCGTCGTTTTAGAAAAATGATAATACTCTAACCACAATAAATTTCATCGATTATATATTTTTTAAATCTCATTAATCAAATAGAAGGAAACTGACCACCACCATGATAACATGCAATCCGGCGTACTATGAAATTACACAACACCGGTTGGTGAACTTTCTAACCGCCAGGTATTGCGGGTAGTATGTGGTTAGGCGTTTATGTATATCTTGCTAATCGAAATCTTGGTGGTTAACCATTAGACATGACAATCTGAAGGAGTAGAGGCGTCTAGGAGACAGTTTTGACGATGTTAGTATTATAGTTGGATTCTTCTGACTGACTGACTGACTGACTGACTGACTGACTGACTGACTGACTGACTGACTGACTGACTGACTGACTGACTGACTGACTGACTGACTGACTGACTGACTGACTGACTGACTGACTGACTGACTGACTGACTGACTGACTGACTGACTGACTGACTGACTGACTGACTGACTGACTGACTGACTGACTGACTGACTGACTGACTGACTGACTGACTGACTGACTGACTGACTGACTGACTGACTGACTGACTGACTGACTGACTGACTGACTGACTGACTGACTGACTGACTGACTGACTGACTGACTGACTGACTGACTGACTGATGTATATTATATGTATAATATTTTGCAGGTGTTCAAAGTGATAGCTTACGACCTAGACATCCTACCACCAAAGCGGTAGCAACCGTGGGCTCAACAGCCCGGTTAAACTGTTCAGCGGTAGCCACCCAGAAAAACGCCAGCAATGCATTCAAGTGGTTCAAATATGGCAAGCCATTATTGAAAGTGACTTCCAGACGAACGGACAGTATTTTTAGGCTTGGTCGTCACGTGCTTGTGTTTGACAAGGTTTTATTGGCTGATGCAGGAAGGTATATGTGTATGAGGATAACTGGACATAAAACTGAAAACTGGACCTTCAACTTGTCTGTTAAAGGTATGAATAGCTAGAGCAGACGCAACGACTCCTAGCCTTTCTGCTTATGCCAATATTAATACGCACAGCTGTGATTGGAAGATTAACAGGACTGACAGTGGAAAGCCATTTCAATGTTATATGCACATCCTCTCAACCACAAATAGTGAAGAAAGAAATAATACTCAGGGTGCACTTTTTTCACCATTACGAAAACTGCGCAAGTCGTAAATTATTGAGCGGAAATGATTACAAGGCTGGGCTCTCGTTTCCGGGGTCTTTCCCCTCTTACTCGCGTGCTCTGCGACCCTCGAACGAAGGTCACTGGAACGAGAAGGCTTGAAGTTATTAGTATTGCAGTACTTACAACTATCTGTGTTTTTTATTTCCTAGAACCTCGAGAACATCCCATCATCGTCGACAAACCTCAAGGAAACATGACCACTACGTTAGGCCAGACTGCAGTTCTTAGTTGTAAAATACAAACTCAATCAATCACGTACATTGAATGGCGTTTTCTTCAGTCCGTTCCTGTAAATACTTCAAGGTATATCTCAATGAACGAATCGTTTATAACACCTTCGACAAAAATCGTACCTACGAAGTTACGGCTTCGAGTTGTTGTCCCTTTACTCTTGGATGGTGCGTCGGGAAGCCGTCGTACCACAGTCGGTGAGCCCCGACAGATTCACGAAGATCTTTATCATATTTATAATGTGTCTTCTAATGATAGCGGTACATATATATGCTTGGCTTTTAATAAATATGGCAAGGCAATCAAGGAAACTACGCTGACTATATCAGCAGGTTAGAATCTTATATTTTTTTATTATTAATATTCTTTTCTATGGATAAATGTGAAAATGTTTCTTTCGGCTAAGAGTTCATAGACAAAAAGAATAACTAGAAGTTTCTTGAATAGATATTTCGGACGATATCCTTTCGATATCCTCTAGTTATTCTTTTTGTCTATTATTTTCTTAATTTTTTAATTCTCATAATAAGAATTTTTAGGGAATTATTTTAAAAGCTGATGCGTAAGAATAGGATAGGATATGTAAGGATAGGTGAGGCTTGAGGGTATTCATCTGGACATGTTGATCATTTCATGGTCATGTGGCCTGGCATGGTCACGTGACATTATGCTTTAAAGCCATTAGTCGATCCAACTTATCATTACGATCCGAAAAATCAAGCTTTACCTTTTTTGTTTGAAATACTGCCTGGGAACGATTTACTGGCAATTGACTTTTACTCCACTAGGTTTCTCACTATTTCCTCTCTCTATTGTTGTAGTTGTTTAAAGAACAAACACCAAGTGCCCGATCTCCACTCGTGTCTTGACGTACTAACTATTCTCCCAACCCCAATCAAATAATAGTTTAAACAATTTCATGTACCTTTCTGACTCTGTCCGTATTTTTATCGCCAGCACAAAGTACAAA
Source organism: Actinia equina (assembly GCA_011057435.1). Classification (NCBI taxonomy): domain Eukaryota; kingdom Metazoa; phylum Cnidaria; class Anthozoa; order Actiniaria; family Actiniidae; genus Actinia; species Actinia equina. Next base: position 109,422 of record WHPX01000106.1, on the reverse strand, counting down.
ACCAAGTTGTGTTCCAAGGAGTTTAGAAGCCGATGATTCCAATATTCCGATAGCCATTTTGATAGCGATTCCTGCATTTCTGTTCTTCCTTGCTTGTACAGTAATAATAAGAGCGCTCGAAAAGGCACGACAAGAAAAGAAATTAGCCAAACTAGCTAAAGCAGAAAAGGAAAGAGAAAAAGAACAAAAACAAGAAAAAACAAAGGATATTATCCAATCAAGTATATATACTGATATTAACGAAAATAGACCTGTAGCCATGGTAACGGCACAGAACTTTAGGCCGGTGATCAATGAAAGAATTCGAGCCTTCAGTACTGATGAACAGCGGTTTGATTCCATATCCACGTCATCGGCATCTGAGGTCGAGGTATGGCGCTAAAGACAATGATAATTTAACACGATTGGGGGGCGGGGGGTAACAATTTGGCCATGAATGGCCTCCCTTACTGGCTATCAATTGCTATCATATCATACCTGGTACCCATTTTTTAATTTCTCTTTGTTGTGCGCACTTTAACCACTCTTTGCCAGGGCATCCACTCCCATAATCCAAGCACTTGTCCAGGTACAATAAGTGGGTGCCTGGTATAACATACTCTGGTATGTATGGTATCCTTGATTATTGCGCACACCTCGTCCACTCCAAGTGCGCAAAAGGTGAGTATTCCATCCTATTATTTCCGACTTCCAACCGAAACACGACGACAAAGAACTAAGTAAAAATATTTTCTCTTTAGCTTCCTTTTTTGGGAAACCTACTCCCTTGGGCAATCAAATATTCTTTCTCTCCTTGATTGAAACTGGTATTGGTTATTCGACAGGTTGTTCTTACCGACAATAAACTTGCTAATCACCTATGCCTATCAAAACAAAGCTCTCTTCCAAGTAGCACCGACATCCCTTATACCTCACCCACACCAGACCTCGTTAGCTCGTCTAGCTGTGGAGTAGAACTTGACTGGGAAGGCATGGATCTTAATATACCGGATGGAATAGAACTGGTTGAACTGTCTAGGGAAGCAGAAGTTTGACAACAGATAGCAGCTATGGAATTCTTTAAAATTAAACTTGTGCTCGTATGTAAAGATATTTTACTCGCAGAAGAAATGTAAATAAGAACGTGTGCAGAAAATGAGAGTTTTTATTGGTTTGTAAAAGTAGGTTATCTCTTAAATCAACGCCTTTGGAAATCAGACAGTTTTAGTAAGATATTGAGATACGATAAGAAGAGAATGGAGAGTAAGCACCAGTTGGCTGGCAAAACAGCTCGTGCTAAACAGTATGTCAAGAATAGAAAGATAAGCTAAGGATTTATATTTTACTCTAGTGATAACGATTTATGACATTGATGTTTGTAATATTTAATGTGAATGCTTATAAGTAAAGTTTTCAAATATATATACTATTATCAATAATGCATATATATTCTCCTATATTACAGCCTTTTATCTCATTCAGTTGAGCGACTGAGCGATTGTTGGATGCGAGTTTGTGTCGAAATTTAGGAGAAAACCCAAGAAAATTGAGGAAACTTGAGTGCGACGTAGTTTGAATGAAAACAGCGGCTTTAATTCCTAGTTTATCGGCGCAGACGACCTGACATTTGATATATTTTCTGTTATCATGAGGTACAAACTGGATATAGCAAAAGATAGCATAGAATGGAAAAGATAGTCTAGAAGAACGTTTACGCCCCCTTACCCTTCTGGCACATGAGTTGCTTATAACTGCTGTGGAGTGGCTTTGTTCGACGGTTTTCGAACCGGCTTTTATACTCGGAAATATTGGGGGGAAACCTGGCAAACAGCGAAACAAATCAGCTGAAGGAGAACTTTTATAACTGAGATTGAAAAAGCCAAGCCCGGTTCGTGATGATTGGCAACTGGATGGGTTTAACATAAACATTCTTTTGTGATGACTAATGGGAAGAACTTTGAACAGGAAGTCACGTAATATTCTTAAAATGATTGTACACGGTTCAAGAACACGATCGATCAACAGGACCTTTGTGACGACGCCTAGGTCAAGGACATTACGTCATGTGTCGAGTGTTATAAAAAGCAGACCACACTGGAAGGCGCAGTAAAGTCGTGTAGATTCATAAACCATTGAATCATGGAAGCCATTGTCGTGTTACTTCTGCTTGGATGTCTTACCGTCCATGCCAGCTATAAGGTATTTTGTAACGCCTCGTGTGTTTATTCATCACTTCGCTCCCCTTAGTCTTCTCTGGTTTGAGTAGCTCGAATAACAATCTGATTTACGGTCTGCGCAATTCGCGTGCGTAAACATATAACCGTCTCTCTTCAAGTGTTCTTCATAACTAGATGCACTTTTTGACATATGGACTGGCCAAAATAATTATGTCGTTTCGTTTCAATTCCCTAGACTTTCTTTCTTCATAAGTACTGTTCGTAATTTATGTGAACCGTGCGTTTTTTGTGTTCTACAAAATGTTAGGTATTCCTAACCCATTACATGATTAGATTAGATACAAAATCTCACAAAAAGGAGTAACAATTGAAGGTGTTGCTTTGTTTTTCTTTTTGCTGTGTAAAATCATTATGAAGATATCGAACAAAAATGCCAAATTCTTAACTCCTAAAATATCAAATTACCGAGCATTTGCTTAAAATATTCACCACAAAGTGCTGAGAAATTTTTAATAGCTAACGTTACGTTGGATCATATTCTCGGATAGAGTATTCGAGCACAAAACAATCCGAGTTGAGGCTCTGTCGTAATTATTCTTCTTCACTTCTCGCTCGCTCCAAAGTTCCCCAAAAACCCCGGTTTTCCCCAGCCCACAAAAACGTCTGCTTTGCAGGCTATGAAGATTCAAGTCAACGTCAATAAACGAATTCGTGATTAACAAGTCGCGACATTCACTTGTTAGAAGGTGTAAGATATAGTGGGGGTTGCTCAATTGTGCTTTTGGTGCATCATTTTCTTGTAACTTTTTGAGCAAGGTCAGAACAGTGGTGCAAAATAGGGAACGGACTTCATATGTTTAGGTGATAGGCTCTAACCTATTAACAACCCCTTAGAGAACTGTGTAAATACTAGTTTATGAATCAACACACGGATACTTTGTTTAGCAGGAAAAACAGTCATTACTTTAATTTGACTTCTTAAAGTTTTGGAGATATTCGAGAACAAAATTTCAATTCCAGAGGTGGCTGGTACTGGATTCCATACTCCTCCACTGACGATGTTTTGACAATACCCCTTCTAAAACCTGCTGGTTTTCTTTTTATTTCTGTAGTGTTCAGACACCCTGGCGTGTTCAGCGACCACGCTGAGTGATGTCAGTCAGTGCATGACCATCCCATTCAGCATTCAATCACTTACGAGTAACAACTTTAAAACCTGTAAGAAAGCGTGTGAGGCTCATATTGCCAAGAAGAAAGCCATTTGTCAAGAGAACTGTCCCTCGCGTAAGTCTATCGTAGTGATAAAGCGTGGGTGGTGTGGTAGACTTGCAAACTCAGAGATGGAAAAATAGAAAACTCGAGCGTGTGCTCTGCGCAGTTAAAAAACACGCGGGGTTTGCAGAACACGAGGAAAGTGTTAGGAGAAGTACGCGCTTTTCAACACCTTTCAAGTGTTCTGCAAATCCTCAAATTCTACATAACTTCACATAGCACAGCAAGCAAGTTTTTATTCCTTTTGCAATCCAAAAACTAGAATAATTGCATTATTTTGTACACAAACGAATGACGAGATATAAAACTTGCGCTGCCGCTGTGTGCTTTCATAAAGCACCCAGTTATTTCATAACTCAAAATGGTAAACTCAGTAAAGTGCTTCACCCTCCCCCTCTCCATTTTGGAGCTAAGGACTACATAACGCACCATCCCAAGACCAATAAAATAATAGTAGCACCAAAATCAGGTTGACTTTTTCGACACAGGAAAATGTATGGAATGTGTTAAAGCTGCTGAGGATTCTGCTAAAGAATGTAGAAGGTTCTACCAGAAGATGAATAGCAACACGTCTGATTGTGATACATTCGAGAGACAATTGATTAAGTGTTGCTCTAATAATGCGGCTTGTAAAGGTAAATATTCAAAAAATATTATAAATAACCTGAAACAACCAGCTCCTGGATGATCTGAGCCAGGACAAGGCCAAACCCTGAAACAACTTCTGGGCTGATCTAAGTCAGGGCATGGCTAACTCACAAATTGAACCCTGAAACAACCTCTGGGCTGATCTAAGTCAGGGCATGGCTAACTCTAAGATCAAAACCGGGCATGGCTAACTCACAGATAGAACCCTGAAACAACCTCTGGGCTGATCTAAGTCAGGGCATGGCTAACTCACAGATCGAACCCTGGAACAACCTTAGGGTTGATCTAAGTCAGGGCCCGTCTAACCGTCACAGATCAAACCCTAAAACAACCTCAGGGCTTATCTAAGTCAGGGCCCGTCTAACCGTCACAGATTAAACCCTGAAACAACCTCTGGGCTGATCAAAGTCAGGACATGGCTAGCTCACAGATCAAACCCTGAAACAACCTCTGGGCTGATCAAAGTCAGGACATGGCTAGCTCACAGATCAAACCCTCAAACAACCTCTGGGCTGATCTAAGTCAGGGCATGGCTAACTTATAGATCAAACCCCGAAACAACCTCTGGGCTGATCTAAGTCATGGCATGGCTAACTCACAGATCAAACCCTAAAACAACCTCTGGGTTGATATGAGTCAAGGTACTGCCAACTGACAGATTTATTAACAAGCCCAAAATAAAGTGTTTCCTTGATTCTTCCCCTCAATCGAATCAAAGTTTAGAGGTAACTACACCTATTCGTTCATTGCTTTCTTTCTCAGTTTGTCGTGACTCTTACTGTCATAATGGTGGGGTTTGCAGAGGAGGGCCGAATGTCTTGTCCTGCAAGTGTCCCAAGGGATTCACAGGAATGTACTGTCAAAAAAGTAAGTCAATGTTAGCCATTCCGGGGTTTAGTTAAAGACTGGCTCGAGTTAACATTGCAGGGCATATTCGGTCTGTCATTTTTCCAAAATGGCGTCTGTTTTTGCCTTTAAAGCAGTCCCACAATGCACTGCAATGTCAACTCGACCCAGGCTTTTACTAAACCTCGCAATGAATAATTTGTATTTAGGTTCCACTTGCGGGTTTGTTTTTGAAAGTAAAGCACTTTATCTCGATCATATAAAGTGGTATAGAGAGAGTGAGTATGACTAAGTTTGTATCAGCATTCAAGTGGGGTTCATAAGTGCTTATTTCAGTTGGGCTTATCAATGGCAGTTAAAGGGGTTGGAACGTGAATTTTATGGCACTCGCCCTTTTCCATTGGAGATATGCAATACACAAAGAAAAGAATTAACAGTTTTATTGACCGCGATTTTTATTGTCTTGCCGCCTCAAAATGTTGTGGATTCACGGGCGTAGCTGAGGAAACTGGAGGAAATTAGCTTTTTACCACGAAAAAATAAAAATTTTACTACAAAAACAAGGGTAAAATTGGAAAGAAAAGCGGGGTTTGCAAGCGCGCGCATTATTTGTGACGTAATTTATCGGCATGTCCTCCTATTTCCCCCGGCGCTAGACCAATCAGAAAGCGAGAAAATTTACGATAGCGGAAAAATCAATCATAGGGTATATCCATAGTAGTATTATAGTAGACGAAGAGTAAGAGTCAATCAGTTTTAAACATAATTGAGACGCAAAGCAAACGTCTGTCCTCAGGTCAATGTGCTGGTCGTCATGCTTGTAATAATGGCGGCGCGTGTGTTGGACACAAAAAGTGCGCTTGTTTACCAGACTACACCGGGCCACGGTGTGAACGAAAGAGACTGGGCACCAAGATTAACCCAGCTCCTAACGCACAGGCTATCTTAGACACCGGAGATAGTCAGGGCAGCGGTATGTATTGGATCCAGCCTCCAGGAGAATCGATTGCCGCGCAGACGTATTGCGATATGACATACTCTGATGGGGGATGGATGCTGGCCAGTTATGGATATGTACACGGGGCGAGTAATTCACCTTCTTCGCCTTTGAACAGAGCCATTCCAAACATGAACAACCCCATGGGATATGCTTGGCGTCCCACCCAACGCGCGGGAAGAAATGGTCTGATCAATCTATTGCATGGCGCCGTGATGATGGCACGAAATGCCACCTACATGATTATGGCAGCAGGCAACAACCCAGACGACGGTGGAATCGATCACTACTCTCACGTCTATAGAATAGATCTACGACAAAACCCATATAATATCACTTTCGCCAATCACAATCGATATAATGGCGCTATAGGAGCCAATGGGATCCCTAAGATGCACGTGACTGATTTCCTGGTTGAAGGGTTGAAGGGAGACGTTGGAGAGTTTGTGCGATACGGACTGGGAGAATCATTGGGTGTGACCTATAGTGATTCCTATCCCACAGGATATGGGTTCAATGACTTGGGTGTTGAGTACGCGGTATGGACGAATGGTCCATTTTTCCCCAGTGTTCATTCAGGGGATGGGCGCGGATCATGCGCATCAGATCCATGCAAGACGTTCCAGCCCGATGTTCAAAGGGGTTCAGAGACATATATCTTCTTTGGTTGGCACACGGCTTCGGGAACTCGCAATCAATTAGGACAGACCTCGATTTGGTTCAAGTGAAAAGCGGCTATGAACTGTCTTTGAGTGAGCTAGCGAGTGAGATCAGCAGAGTGATTTACATGAATTGTTTTGTCAATTGTTTAGCTTCCTTCTTGACATTATTTTTCCTCGTATCATTGATTTATTTTTCTGATCATTCCCTTCATTGATCATTTAGTCTAAGCCGAATAAACTTCGAGTATATTCATGAGTGATAAAGTTGAAAGAACTAAAGCGACGTATTTGATAATTCAATTTATTTGTAACTAGTGACAAACCAAATGATTTATGCAAGTATTAAGGTGTTTTAGCTGCTTGATTTGTTATTAAAGATGTAAACTATGTTTCTTCAAGCAATTTTTTCTTGTAAAAAAATTCCGAGGAAATCTTTTTCATACGGCACATATTTCTTAGTTATATAACAGCTGGAACAAACGCAGAAACCAGTACAGCAAAAAGAAGGCTCAAATCTTTGAGAGGTTGTCTTTCAGAGGTTTTTCAAGCAATAAACCAGAAGAAACAGGAAAAACATACCATGAAAAGTCGACACCAACAGTGTGGCACGTTCTCAATTCTTCTTTATGCAACTCTCTGCTAGGCAACTATAAATCGTATCTATTTGTTCGGATAACCTTATAGGGCATGACAGACAGGCTATCAAATGACGAGACCCTACAAACACCACTACGAGGAACTTTAGTGTCAGTTTCAGATTTTTGTCCGAAGGAGACAGACATCATGAAGTTGTTGATTTTGCTAACCCTACTTGGAAGTCTTTTCGTTCAATTACATGGTAAGTACAGCGATAAATAATTTTTCTGAATGATTCTCAAAAGTTTGCCCTGCCCACTTCCCTAAATCGTTATTTTGTTTTTTGAGGGCTTAGCTTAATTATTCGAGGTTATAGTTTGAGGTTTAAAAATAAGGTACGTCACTAAGCAAATCGAGATTGACTGAGTTGAAGGTTAATTTCTTTGTTTTTCCTTACTTTATTAAAATTGAAGTAAAAACAGTGCAATATTGCATCGTTTTTGTCGAAACAAAAAAAAAAAAAAAAAAATCTGAACATCAGAGGCTTAAGTGGAATTAATTTTAGTAAAGCGGAATTATCTCAAGTTTATTCATTTTCCTGTTTCGCGTTCTGGCGTGTATTAACAAGAAAAATTATTAGTGACTAAAACTAAACAAATACTGCTTCGCAACAAATGTTTAGCTTGTGGCAATATTTTACAAATCTTCCTAATTACATTCTAATTTAGCCTTTGCGTATATCTGTTTTGCGTTCTCTTAAAAAAACAAAAAAAAAACAGTGCTTCTTTAAACATTTACCACTACTTCGCAACAATTTTTTTTACCACAATTAGAAAAACAATTTTCTTAATTTATTATTTTTTACCACTACTTCGCTACAATTAAAATTTTTTTAGTAGTTCGTAGCAAAAACACATCTTTGTAATGTTATTCTAATTTATCCATTGCATAAATATATTGGGATGTTTGAGTCTATACTGTCGGTAGAGTGCTCGATGCGATCAGTTGCAGAGCGTTATAGATTGTAGATGGATCAAATACAAGACAGACTTTAATCTGATGATCGCGTAAGCGTGAAACTCGAAGTAACAGCTTAAAGTGATGTCTTGTATTTGATCCATCTACAATCTATAACGCTCTGCAACTGATCGCATCGAGCACTCTACCGACAGTATAGACTCAAACATCCAAATTTATTTATTATATACTTATATGATACTGATAATCAATTTAGTGTAAGCAATATTCTTTTTGCTTCAGGGCAATGTATTGGTCGTTATCGATGCCAGAATGGTGGGATTTGTGCAAATAAAAGTAAGACGTGCACTTGCCCTCAAGATTTTGCCGGAGCTCAGTGCGAGCATAAAAAACTAGGTTCTAAGATTAACCCAGCTCCTAACGCACAGGCTATCTTAGACGCCGGAGATAGTCAGGGCAGCGGTATGTATTGGATCCAGCCTCCAGGAGAATCGATTGCCGCGCAGACGTATTGCGATATGACATACTCTAATGGGGGATGGATGCTGGCCAGTTATGGATATGTTAGCTCTGTAGGTAGCTCACTTTTGAACAAAGCCATTCCAAACATGAACAACCCCATGGGATATGCTTGGCGTCCCACCCAACGCGCGGGGAAAAACGGTCTGATCAATCTATTGCATGGCGCCGTGATGATGGCACGAAATGCCACCTACATGATTATGGCAGCAGGCAACAACCCAAACAGCGGTGGAATCGATCACTACTCCCACGTCTATAGAATAGATCTACGACAAAATTCATACAAGATCACCTTCGCCAATCACAATCGTTATCACGGGGCTGTGGGAGCCAGTGGGATCCCTAAGATGCACGTGACTGATTTCCTGGTTGAAGGGTTGAAGGGAGATGTTGGAGAGTTTGTGCGATACGGACTGGGAGAATCATTGGGTGTGACCTGGGGTGATTCCTATCCCACCGGATATGGATTCAACGACTTGGGTACTGAGCACTCATCATGGACAAAAGGTCCCTTTTTCCCCAGTGTCCACTCAGGGGATGGGCACTCCCGATGTTCTTCAGCTCCATGCAAGACGTTCCAGCCCGATGTCCATAGGGGTTCAGAGACATATGTTCACCGTGGTTGGTACACGGCATCTGGTACTGTCAATAAAATAGGACAGACCTCGATTTGGTTCAAGTGAGGGGGTCAAACGCTTTCGCCAAATGAATGTTTCAAATAAGAGAACATTTTATTGGTAAGGGCAAAGTGATTTAAGGGCAGTTACAATAACCTTTAGCTTAAAAATGTAGAGTCAATAAATTAATATTAGTCGTTAAATTACATCACGTCACGTCAAGTCACTTAAAGTGACATCACGTCACGTCAAGTCAAGTCACTGCTAGTCAAATCACATGACGTCATGTCACGTCACGTCAGGTCAAGTCAAGTCACTGCTATTCAAATCACATTACGTAATGTCACGTCACGTCAGGTCACTACTAGACACATCACATTCATGTCAAGTCACGTCACGTCAAGTCAAGTCACTGCTATTCAAATCACATTACGTAATGTCACGTCACGTCAGGTCACTACTAGACACATCACATTCATGTCGAGTCACGTCACGTCAAGTCAAGTCACTTTACATCAGGTCATGTAACATTACATCATGTCACGTCATATGATTACGTCACATCGTCTCAAGTAAACTCAAGTCAAGCAAAGTAAAGTTATAAATTCCGTGATGTTAATATAAAACGCTTAAATGATGAATTGATTGGCAATAAATAAAATGCTTCAAATTAGTTCCAGTTAGCTTGTCTGTCTCATGCAGTTCGATCATGACGAAAAGCTTTTAACTATCATCAATAATTTATATATTCATCCCCCCCCCCCCCCCCCCTTTACAATCTCAGTTGATGATGCCGGATAGGCTTTTTTTTTTGTTTATTTTCAAGAGATGTCATGGACGAATCTAGAATTTTGATTGCTTACAGGCTCACGAACCTAGAAAGATGCACCTTTTTAAACTACAGACTAATTCCAAGCAAGATATTAGGTGTTGTAGCACTCTGTAACCTGAACTTTTTTTAAAATAACGAAAAATCCCCTAATCGATGGCTCTTTCCAACTCAAGATCATGACGTCAGCGCGCCATTGCTAAATTTTAGTTGTTATAGCAACGTGTTTGATTTATGCGACAATGTTTGTCGTCGCTGGCATCAGGTTTCTCAATCCATGGAACTAGTCTGCAAATGGCCAGAAGTTAATCTTCGCATGATAATTAACACGTTCACGTAACGAAACGTGCGAACACGAAAAAAATTATCAAGCACTAGATTATATAGGTCGCGTATTAAAGTCAAAAGCGAGTGAAAAAAGTATTATATTATTTCCTGTCATCTCTTTATTCTATTCGGATTTTAGACGTTTGTTTATGAAGTAATACTAACTCGAATGAATCGAGCCTATCTTTTTTCCATTCGTATTCCTATTTCTCTTGAGGTTTGTCAAAATTTCCTTGCATGATTCTCATTCATTTCCATTTCCATCATCGTTTAGATTTCAACTCTCGTTTTTAACATCTTAAAAGTAATATCAATTTGAAGAACTCCAAAAATTAATCTCAATCCTTATATTACAGGGTTTTTTTCATAAACAATACGTCCACAACCATGGCGTTGCAGATATACCATAATTTTGCAGTCAGAATATGCCCCATTGGCGCTGAAGCGCAAAAAAATGCTTAATTATCGCGAGAGAAAAATTGATTCGTCGGTTGACGTGTGACAATTGATGTTGTGTCAGTCATACAAAGCCAAAGAAAAAATTTACTTACACCGCTAGTGGTACGAAGACTGAGCCAAGCAACAAGCCAAGCCAGTAATGTATATTATATGCTGTATTATTTGGAGGTAAGTTGATTGTACACGTCTTGTTGCAAACAGAACACTGTTCAACTGTTATCTGTCATTATATTTCGCTTCAAAGCCTTCAGCTTCGAGTAAAACTGTAGCAAACCGTGTTAACCAAAAATCTCATTATGCTCTTTTGGCTGTTTAAAATGAGTTTTCACAGTTTGGGTAATATTTCTATTTCGATACGAATCCACTTCTAAATCGATCAAAAATAAGGTTATATTTAATCTGCTTGTCTTTAATTTATTTGCTTTTTTATCAAAAGAAAATCAGCGAACCGAATATAATATATTTTGTGATAGGAACGTTTGATTCATATGGCATTGTCTGAATTTCAGTGTTGAAGTGTTTTATTGTGTTGTTAAGTCGTTTGAACGATGTGGAGTCTTTCGATTTGAGAAATTTGCTATAAAAACTCCAGTTTCATCATTCCAGTTCAATTTTGTATGGACAATATTAATAGTTTAGTTTTACTGTTTCTTTCCAAGCCGATGCTGGTGTTTCTGCACTTGGTAAAAAGAATAGTTTTGCTATGCGCGGAAACTGCAGCCTCGACTTGCAACTATTACTCTATGTCAATCAAACGGAACTGTAAGATGGAGTATTGCTACATCACACCGTACGAGAGATGTCATTTAGAATTCATTTTACGGTATTCTTTTTATAGCCACCTCGAGCTGCAAGTATAACCACAGTCAGAACTGAGTTGGTTGATGACAATGAGATGGACAGATTAGGATTACCTCGAATAACAAAATATTCACAAATAAACTAAACCTTCTTTTGCAATCTTCTGTGTTTATGAGATTTAGTGAGATTAATCTAGAATAAGTAGAAAGATTTGCAATGCCTCCAACGTTCATCCCTACTTGACAGGACTTATGAATATTAATTAATATCAATAGATATTATTTATTATTAACTAGAGCGTTGCTGTATAATGTGGCATATTTTGTATATTATGCACATTTGAGTGATGAGTATAAATGGTTTGTGAGAGTAATATTTCAGCAAATGAACGGTCCAAGCTCGTTTATTTACCACATAAATCTCTCGATCAATTCTAATGTGGCTGAGGTAATACCTTCTAAACCTGGATGTGTCAATAGTCTGAAATCGCGCAATTTGGTTTAATGAACTGAGCTTTCTTTCTTTCTCTCTTTCTCTCTTTCCTCCTTTCCTCCTTTCTTCCTTTCTTCCTTCCTTTCTTTCTCTCTCTCTCTCTCTCTCTTTCTTTCAATCAATCAATCTTTCTTTCTTTCTTTCTTTCTTCCTTTCTTTCTTTCTTTCTTCCTTTCTTCCTTTCTTTCTTTCTTTCTTTCTTCCTTCCTTCCTAACTTATTTGAATTTTTCTTACTTTCCTTTCATGATTTTTATTTCAATTTCCGATTAACCCTGCGTGCAGAGCGCTAGGTTGTTATTTCTTCCACTTGGTAGGGCTGAACGGCAGACGGAGGGAAGAAAATACCTCTGCATGAAGGGTACTTTACGATTTATATTTCTTTTTTTTTTCTTCAAATATTGGCAATTTCTTTCTTTCTTTCTTTCTTTCTTTCTTTCTTTCTTTCTTCCTTTGATTCAACTCCTAAAGCTGGCAATCCCAGTTCAATCTATATTAGAATAGTAGTGGCTATATCCTTCACTTTTTCCAGCAGGTCTTATGTCGTGAATGAGCTGGTCGAATAGATCCAAGATGGTCGGTTAAGGCAAATTAATTAGGTCGTATTAGTGAGGTTTTATTGGACGGACTTTTAGAACTTCTGTTTTACGATTCTGCACTGCATGCTTCTTTATAAATAGCAATCTTAATTGGTATCCTTGTGATGTCGGTTCCTTCTAACACCATCCAGCACTGTTCGGAATTGTTTTTTTTTCCCACGCACGCAGTGAAAATAAAATTCAATCAAAGGTTGACGAGGGTAAGAAATGCACTGACTCATAAGCATATACTCATGTGTTTTCTCATGCACAACTGTTAAACAAAGAAATGATAACCTGAAGAATGACACGTGGTCTGAAATGAGAAAACAGTGAACTATAGGTTTATCGCATTAACGATATTAGGACTTACTTTAGTTTCTTTGAAGCTGTCGATCGTTAACTTTGTTCCTCTGCGTCAGAAATCTAATCCGTCAGTCTGAGCTAATAACTGAAGTGTTAAAGCTATATTCTACTCTTTGATAGGACGAGGATAGTAGGCAACGGGATACAAAATGGCGGCTTTTTAGGATGTAGCGCGGTAATTAAAATTTGCTTGTCCTCTTAAAATTGAAACTTAAAACGTAATGGTGCGTTCTTTTCTATTTTCATTTTGTAAAAACAAAGTGTACACGGTTTTGGAATTTTTTTGTCCTTTCTGTTATAATTTATTTATTTTGGTTCGGCGTTTCGGGGTCGCAAACAAGATGGTGGATTTGCCTTCCTCCCCCTCCCCCTCCCCCCCTCCCACCTTCCCTAACTCCGGCTCGATAAGAGTAATAAAGCGTACAATTAAAAATTGGAATACTACTGAGATACTGTATAAATACACTGGCCTTCACTTGTTCATTGACTCTGTGTTCTGCTTTGAAATTATCATATTATAAAATTAACTCGTTTAAAAGTTTTAAAAATTTGTTATGAGTAAAATAATCCATGGTAAGAAACTCGAAAATCCAAAGTGCTGGATAGTTTCTTCCAACCATCATGTGACCCCAGACAAGCACGTGATCTCTTAAGAAACATTTTATACATTATTCTATTCAAGAACATTTCTTAAAGAACATATGCCACATTATATATCAGGCGATGGAATCATTGGGTTAGTGCTCACTGTAAAGCATTTTGCTAATGGAATTTTGATATTTTGAGGTTTTGCTAGTAATGATTCTATAATATGTCTAAAGAAAGGTTTTGCTAGTAATGATTCATTAATATGTCTGAAGAAAGATCTTAATGCGCGGACCATTGACCGTATGTGGTGTATATCATGATCAATATCAAGTGCAGAGCCCTTTAGCAAGGCATTACAGGCCAATTACATGAAAGTCGTAAGATTTCATTATTAATCGTTAATGTATGTCAACAGAACTTGAGGTAAGGGTCGATCACTCATGCATAATCATCCTCTCAGAGAACAGTGAATATGGAATTGTTTTAGGGACGCTTTTGTTCTTTATATGGCGACTTTTTGCTTGCTGATAGTCAAAAAGTGTTAGGAAACCTTAAACGTCGTGTTAATTTTCAAGTCCATTCGTTTCTTGATGAATAAAATGTCAAATGCAGACATCTCTCAAAACACATCCATGATGCAACGCATTTTTACTCCGGAAACGCTAATGTTCATTGTGGCAGATCACTATATATTCGCACCATACATCAACTTTATAGCTGCTAGGATTTCAGTTGAACTCATTGACTTCCGACAAAGGCGCACTGGCTAAGCAGTAGAGTACAGAAGTACTAAGCTAAATTCCAAAATCTAGAATGTTTTGATCGTTGTTTCTTGATATCTTGACGCAATATCGCAGCGCAACCGTGTCGTCATAAAAACGAAGACAAAGACGAAATTCGTACAAACAAACTTACAAGTTTACTTTCAGTAGATAATTTTCACAGCCGATCGCAGTTGATCTTAGTTTACATGGGTTATTATTGTAACTTTAAGTAAAAATAATAAAATCGGTTCGTATAATCCTCGAGCGGTTAAACAGAATGCAATGTTTGTCCGAATCGTTAAGCTATTTTTATAATCAGTGGGCTGCGCTATTCGATGTTTACATCAAATAACGAGTGATCCGTACAGGTCAATGCAAAGAATTGTGGGAACATAAAAGCGGAACTACTGAATCCACGAATTAAACTCTTTAACTAGGAGTGTCATTATTACGCGTTCAGCAAGAACTCACGAATCAAAGGTAAATATGATTATGAAATTCGAATTTCACAACGATTTCTCATTTTCTATTATTCACCTTGTAACACCAATAGTTTTTTTCAGTATATATCAATGAGTTCTAGAGATTTACACCTGAGTGGTTTGCCTCTTAAAATCGTGTTTCACGCGTAGCCTGTAAAAGCCCAAACAACGCTCGAATATTACTGAGTTTCATTGCATTATGCTCCAATATTCTATTTTTTAATGTTTTACTCTCGATTTGGGAAGAACTTCCCATTTCATTTTTGTGTTAATCTGACTCAAGAGAAAATTAAACGAGGGAAGAATTGCAGAAGTCAGAATGTAATTAGCGGGCAGTAAAATTAAGAGCTTTATTTAATCCTCAATTTAAGTCTACTACATGAGAAAAAAATTGAATATAATTTTTTTATTTTATCTCGCTAATTATATAACTAGATAAATAACTACTTAAAAACGTTTACTATTCATTACACAATTAGTAAGATAATAGGGGAATAATATACTTAAATCGCTGTACAAAAAGTAGAGATATTTTAACGTACATAATGAGTTAACCAGACAAACTTACAGTGGTGACGGAATCAACTAAAAAAAAGAAAAGCCTTCCTCTCAAATAATGATATGATTAACCTGGTTGGTCTACCGCCATATTACCTCCAACTTTTGCACAATTAAATTTTACTGGCAGCTTGTTTGCATATACGCGCTCTTCAGATGTTGGCTAGTATTCTCACGCTATTGTACGACTTAATTTCAACCCAACCTAGACCTCGTGATTTAATGTTTACATATTTTTTTCGTGTGATTAACGTTTTGTCATTCTTTTATATCCATGAATGTGAGCCAAAGGATCAAAAGCTTGAATTTCAAGAAGAAAGAGAAATAGAAAATGTGAAGGGAAGAGAAGAGTAAAGGAGGGAAGAGAAGAGAAGAGAAGAGAAGAGAAGAGAAGAAAAAAAAGATAAAACGCAAGATATAAAAACCAGGTTTTTGGAGTCTTTAAATTATTGAATCATTACTATTAGGGCGTGTTATTTGCCCTCCAGCGATTTTTGCCCACCTCGCGTTTAATGAGCCTGAAGTCTTCTTGAGTCTGCGGTCCTTTGGAACCGCATTCGTGTCCAGGGCTCCTCTGTTGCAATCCATTCTTGTTATTTCATGAGCATGCGCATTTCACATAGTTGTCAATAACGGTAATGTTTCAGGGCTTTTGACTATGAGTTTGTTGCTAGCTAAAAAGGCATTTCTATCAAGTGTTTACGCACCACGTAGCAGATAGTTAATGACCTCACACAATTATAAACAACATCAAACAACTAATAAACCCAAATAATCTTTTTGGAAAAAAACCAGACACCGTCTGTGATGATCACAGGAAGATGGTGCCTGAATCATTACATGTTAATATGACATAAAATAGTTTAAATGCCGTTGTTTGCATAGTTCATGCAGTTATTGAAGCTGATATTGCCATAAAGAAATTAGTCCTTGAGACAAATAACACTATGCTATGCTAACGAGGTTTTACTGAACTCAAACATCTAATAAACCAAGCATATTCAGAGCTATTGGTCTTCAATCAAAACACTGAGTAAACGGGGGACAATATGTTGATTCGCCACCTTTAATTGGTCATTATATAATGCGCAAATATAACTTGCTAAAAACTAGTGTGAGCTGCGTCGGTGTTTCTAATGAAACAGTAATGATGAAAAGGTAAATTATACACCGTGAAAAAGATGAAAAAACTTACTGACGTTATTCGGCGCTGGTCCTTTGTCGGAGTAAAAGAGGATAAAAAAGCATATGAAATTGTCAGATATATTTAGTCTCTGTTCAGAACATTAGATTGATCAGTCATCAATTGAATTCTTTGCCCAGAGGGAAAAAGAAAACAAAAGCCCAGCGGTATTGTACTCTGAGTGTGTCTGAGACCTTGAACTATTGATGAGGAAATGTTTGTTTGCTGTCAATAAACCTCGGTACATGGTTGATTTGTGTGAGAAACGAATTTGAATCATCTAAATATAGCAACTCCAAAAACGTTCTCAAAACTACTTGAGACCAGAAGCTCTCTCTGATGGCTGGTTTGCATTACTAGGGTAACAGGGTAAAAATGATCTGTCTCAGAGGATAGGAAAGAGACTTTCACGAGGGAATGATTTGACAATAAAGCTCGTCTGATTGTTATATATGGCTAATAAAAAAATACGTTTTCAAGTGGACTTCTTAAAGTTTATCTTTCCTAGGTAAAAGAAATATCTTGAGCTGAAGAGCAGTGGATGATTCGGGATGATTTTAAAAGGGAGAATTGAATGCAAAACCCGCCAGGATGCAAAAATGGCCGCGCCACGCAGAAAAATCTTGATTCGACTTCACACAGAGGGATTCCAATTTCATTCTACTGAGCGTAAAGAACACGATTGGCTTCACTAGATCTCACAAAGGGTGGTTTCATGGATCCTGATGTCGAAATGATATGTGACGTCTAAAAATATCTCAAAAAGGCTAATCTACATAGTCACAGGATTCATGCAATACGACTTGAGTTTGATAGCTTAAGTACTGCTGGTACATTGTTATTAATTGTATCGATCTTTTTATCTGACATTCATTACACGTTTATCCTCTTCAGTCTCCTTTAGAATTTCTAGAAAAACAAAGTCTATCGTCTTATCATTTACAATCCCCTCAAATCTTAAGTCTTCCGGAGACTCCTTGAAAACAAGAACGACCCAGAAACACAAGTATATCTGCTTAAGATAAGCAAATATACTTCTTTGGTGAAAAATTTCTCGTGGTGTGCTTTTTAATTCTTTCCTAGTTTGGTGTGCTTTGGTTACAATATATAAACCCTACTCGCGCTAGAAAACCCTTAATTCAAAACCATTGAATCTTGTGTAAGCAGACCACTTATGACAATGCATACAATCAATAGAATTTTGAACCATGTAATCCCTTATCTGCTCTGTAGTATAATACTTGCCTGCTTCAGTTGTACAAGTAGTTGACCTCACACGCATTTTACGAATATGCATTTTACAAATTTCCAATCGACATGTACACATTTATTCGTCATTTGCAGACTGAATTTTGTCAGTAGATTTATTTTAAATCCTGCAAATTTTCAGCGTATACCGTACGTTTGTCATGCTCCTTGTAAGTGTTTTTACATATCAAAGTGGTTATTACACCTTTAGATTTTTTCCAGTTTCAGAAACTGAAAAAAGGGATAAAAAAGTAATTTAAATGGAAATAACATAGGAATGGAATACCTGATATTAATAATCATTTCCCCCGAGGAGTCGAACACTCAAGCAGCCCTGCAGTAGACTGAATCCGTAGTTAAGAATTGGTTGATATCCTTTCAATTTGACGCGTGCCGGCTATTCAAAAACATTATATTGGTACTATAGAGCTCTTAAAATTAATCATGACGAGATAATAGTATATCCATTGGTAACGATCGCTATAATGCATTTACACTAGACTGACGCCAACATTTTGAATTTTACTAGAGCAAGAGTTATAATCCTGTTGTACGAAAAGATGACGTAGTATTAAAATTGCTGAGAAGAACTGGTTTTTAAGGGAATGGAAGCAGATTCAGCGCTTTTATTTTTATCTTTTCTTCTCTATTTATTTTTTTTCTCGCTTTCTTTCATTCTTGCGTCCTTTGTTCTTTGATTAAGCTTATTTATTTGTGATGTGACACAAATCTACAGCACAGAAGACTCTGGGCGCCTCAGAAAAGTCGATTCTTGTTTTTATATTCTTCCAACAATGCTCTCGTCCAAGTCATTGATATATTGCTTATCACTTCAGTATATTCTAATCACCGGATTCGCGATCCTCTTGACGCTGATCACTCGTAAACAATCGTCAAAAGAGTTTGTGTAACAGAGAGAGAGAGAGAGAGAGAGAGAAAGTTCGGGGTATGCGTGTCAAAAATTTTGCGTTTTAACGGTATTTTTGCGTTCCAATCTCTAGTCAGTATTTGATGGGAATATTGATCCTGGCTAACGTCTTTGATCTTATACATTATTTATATTTTGGCGTACGTGCGACTCGTAAGCACAGCTGACGTAATATGTATCCATTTTTACTTTCCTATAGGTAGCTGATATAAGGGAAAGCTACAGTTCAAGTGAATGTTCTCTGACTGGGCTCTGACTTATCGGCCTTTAACATCCAAGTATCTCATTGATAAGCTTCAAAAACAGAAAATACGACACCAAGAGTAAACACTTTTGAATCATATAGTTAAGGTAAGAAAAGAATTGTATTAAAGCTACTTCTATGCTACGTGTTTTTTGTTTTTTTTTGCGTTGCAGTCCATTGAAACAATTTTGCTGTCAAAAACTTATTTTTTAATATTTCTTCATTCAAAGATGTTTTCAAACTTTGTCGTCCATATTTATTTAAATCTTGCATTACCAATGGCTTTGTGAAAAGAGTACCTCTCGAAGGCTCTGCCGACAAACGAGAAAACAAGACACTTAATAGCCAACACTCCAGTGCCCTCTTGAGCTTTTATCCAAAACTTATAAAAAATTGAATATAATTTTTTTTCTTTCATAAAAGACGAAGCCATCAACAGCTTTAATTGCTAGGAGACCACTTCATATGTATTTTCTTTAAGTTAACTTCGCAAAACATCAATTATTAGACAGTAGTTAGTCTCTGATAGCCGTCGTACTGGCGCCTGCATTATGTCGAATTCGACAATAATGATTAACAATAGAGGATTTGTTAAATAGAAAAAAAGGGTTCAAAAATTAAAAGCATTGAACAGCTGATAGGAATTTTGCTGCTTACCGCAAGTTTATATACATTGACTCGGATGGCACCTTAGATACATCCTATGTAAACAACTTTGCAACAACCTGACTTATAGAGCAATTTTCATATGACTTTGAAAAGCTCACGGCATGAACACGGTCGTAACACGGCAAGGCCGAATACCAGACCAGTCGCATTGCAGAGAATTCACGGTGCGGACACGGTCACGCCAAGGTCACAGAACTGCCAGACCAATCACATTGCGCGAGAAAACAATTCCCCAATCAAAATTCTAGAAAACAATGCAATACGGTCGAGGCAAGGCAAAGCACACGGCACCGACTTTTTCACAGTCATACGAAAGCCGCTCTAATGCCAGATCAATAGCCAGACGGTGTATAAATAACTAGAAAGAATGTGTAGGAGTGGGGAACAACTTTGCAAGCACTTGAATTGAATAACAAGTGACCAAAGTAACTGGAACTCAAGAAGGCGAAGGCCTGGGGATGACTGATCTCTGTGTGACGTAATGTATTGTTGAATAATTTCCCAAATAAGGAAGATCGAATCGACCACTAGGCTTGAAACTTTAAGTAATCTTAAAATAAGAATTTCCCCCTTACTTTGGAAGACAGGAATATATTAACGATACGGCGTTCACGATAGTAATGTCACAGCATTGCATGATCGAGTCATCTTCATTTATTAAATGATACAAAGGAAGGATGGAAGGATGGAAGGATGGATGGAAGGATGGAAGGAAGGAAGGAAGGATGGAAGGATTGAAGGAAGGAAGGGAGGAAGGAAGGATGGAAGGAAGGATGGAAAAATTGAAGGAAGGAAGGAAGGAAGGAAGGATCATTAAGGAAGGAAGAATCTTGTACAGCATTACTATCCTTTTGCCTAACGTACAAGTGTTCCATAGTTTTCGTTAATTATTATTTATTCAATTATTATTTATTCTATTATTGTTATTATTCTATCATCCATTCTGACCTATTTGCACGTAGTTTCACTAAGGGGTTGAATTGAACAGCGATTGGGGCGTTGCCCTGTGTGAAAGTCTCCGTTATTCTCTATTGACGAAATATTAATAAACTAAGAAGTAAAAAGAAAGAAAAAAAGAAAGAAAGAAAGAAAGAAAGAAAAAAAGAAAGAAAGAAAGAAAGAAAGAAAGAAAGAAAGAAAGAAAGAAATTGCCAATATTTGAAAAAAAAAAAATGAAATATAAATCGTAAAGTACCCTTCTTGCAGAGGTATTTTCTTCCCTCCGTCTGCCGTTCAGCCCTACCAAGTGGAAGAAATAACAACCTAGCGCTCTGCACGCAGGGTTAATCGGAAATTGAAATAAAAATCATGAAAGGAAAGTAAGAAAAATTCAAATAAGTTAAACTTTATGTACCACAGGTATCATTAATCAGATAAGCTCTTTATCGATCATTTGTACTACATGTTCAATTCTAAGTTAATACTAAACTTATTTTTCAGCAACGAACGGATTCATCTAAGTCTATCTCTTTGCACAAATGTCAGAAAATAAAGAATAACATAAAAGCCTTTTACTATAAGTGAACAGATCAATTTCTGCTCTACAAACAACACCGGTTCGCATGTATTTAGGAATATTCTCGGCTGACTGCGGGATATTAGCTTGTCGGTTCTAGAGTCACGTATCTTTTGCCGCGGGACTTTTGAACGATTATTAGGCAAGCGAACAAACCATACCATTATCAGTATACAACTGAACAACTTAGAATCCATTATTGGCCTTGCTGGTAAGGATTATAGTCATCAGACGGCTTTTGGTCCAGGAAATACATTTGGCCTTTTCATCTCGGTAAAATGAAAGTCATTAACTGTCTTTTGAATCTCAAAGATTAATTAAGCTAGATTTATTTCGTTTGAATCGGCAAAAATCAGAAGATATTTGGCTGACTGATATGTCGAGATTTTGGCGGCGACAGCTACGAAAGACAATGAGTGACTGATCTGAATTCTCATCCAATATAAAATTATTAATAGGTGTTTACGCATTTTTTTTCAATTCAAATTCCATTTCATATTCTATTTATTTGTTTAAAAATGTCATCTCCCCCCTCTATGGCCATCTGTTTCAAGAGAAACGTATAAACTAACTGAGCTTGTCATGAATGAAACATGCAGTTTTGGCGCGAAGTTTATGCGATGTTGCGCGCGCGACGTACACAAGTGTCACTTTCTCCTCAACTCTTTTCGTCATCTAAAGCGACATATCGTGCAAGATTCATACAATTAAGATACATGTGAAAAGTTGTATAGTGTGTGGTTCACGCCTTAATTTACAATTATTTTTTATTGCAAAGTTGTCAGTTATGATGATGTATCTTTTTGGCAGATAGTGAAGTTTTCGGTATCCGTTTTGAATCGCGCGGTGAATCTGTTTCGCGAGAGGGCACACCTCATAAAAGAAATATGCATGTACGGTCATCTTGCATACGAGGTCAGTCGTAAGTTTTGTAATGAGTTGGTATTTGACTGGAATCCCGTCCAGAACAAAGATAAGAAAAATACGGCAGTCACAGCGTTAGCGTGCAAACAATATAACCGTGAAACTTTAGTAATACTAAATAGTACAATTTCATGCGGCAAATTCCATTGTCTTCTATTGCATGTTTAATTAGCACTATTTTGTACTATTTAGTAATTAGTGTTTCACGGATTAATCGTTTGCACTTAACAATCCCAATTAATCCTGGGATGCCACGGTGCGTCCATTTCGTGATTCTGACGTTATCATGCCCACAGTAGTCTGAGGACTAGTTCCTTTGTGTTTTGTCACCCCATGATTGATATTTCTAAATGACTTTCAAGACTTCGTTAGTAACAGTTGAAAATATAAATCCCTACCTTGCAAGGACAAATACTAGTGTATCACGGACATAAGTTAATGAAAGGAAACTCGTTTATTTTGTAATCCTTGCTAAGTATTCAGATATTTAGGAAATCCTTAGTGATTAGCTTTTACGTCCAGAAATAGTGTCCATGCAGTCACGGATATCAGGAGGCCAAATAGGGATTTTCTCAGCACCTTTTTACGTTGTTGTTTTTTGTTTGTTTGTTTGTTTTGGTTTTGGTTTGTGAAATAACGGAATCAACCCTTTACACACACACAAAAATGTATGCTCTCCACTGAGCAACATCAAAAAATCCTATTCAACTCATTAATCCACTCATATTTAGATGAGATTAGATAGATTCATATAAAGATACATATCTATTAGTTTTCTAGCAAATTCATATATTTTTTTTGTGTCCCTAATAAGTACATTGACACTTAAATACACTATTTGTTATTATTTTTATTATATACGCTTCAACAACACCTAAACAGCTAGCACACACAACCCATAAGTTGCAGTAAACTAGTGATAATGACTAGCGGATTTAAAAATTCGTTGATGCGTGGAAAACAACAAGTAGGAAACGTATAAATATGTCGTCATGAACTGTACTGACGTTTCGGACGGCGTTAGTCTTTCGTAGAAGTAAAGTGAAGACACTTGAACGAAACCTCAACCAACCGAGAACCTTTTCTACACTTTACACTTTCAGCAAACTTAACCTAACCACTTTCTTCGCCAATCTCGATATTTCTAGCTGGGAATAAGAAAGATCTAGATTTTCATTTTAAGATTAGATCGACCTTGCAATGCGTCGTTTCCTTGAGTATTATTTCTTTGTTTATCGCTTTATCGCCTGAGGTGATCGCATCATGAATATTGATGAGACGTTTGTAAAAAACACGTAATTATCGAAAGAGATGACTGACACGTGTTCTAGATCTGAAATGAAATAACCATGATAACTAAGCTGAAAAGGTATCAATATAGTCTCCTAGTGCGCATGCTCGCCTGTCTCATAACACTGACCATCACTGATAGATATTGAACATCAATGACATCAATGGAGATGTACTTCCTAATGATATCCCAGTATTGTTTTGCTTTACGCGACTCAGCCTAAGAATTAAAACAAAGCTTTTAGAAAATACTGACATTATTATTCCCAACATTTTCTCTGACTTTCGTTTAAGTTTTCATTTTCAGGTGTTAATCAATGCCAGAAAAAAAAAAAAAAAAATCAATAATAAAAAACATCGCATGTACGTACGTAAGTGCTAATACGTAACTGCTCCAGTGGCCGTCAAAATCTACGTACAAGCTGAAAGAACTTGTCTGGCATATTTTAGGTTATCAGGGAGGGGAAGGGGGGAGCACTCTTTGTAAAGTAGCAAGGGTGTGAGCGTGACATTTTCGATGTTATATATCCCAGCAGCTTTTACTATTGCATTGAAATTATTGATCATACCTTACACAAAATTAAATTTGCTTCTTTAAGGGCTAAACATTTTAAAGTCGTCGACAGTACGCAAGCGTAGAAACGTGTTACTGTTACATCAACTGATTAATATTTTAAATCCCCCTTAACGTTAAACTCTGGGGGGAGAAACATATAACTTGTCATTTTGTCACCATTTAAATACTGCAGTTTCAGGAGACGGTTTCAGCCGTCCTTGTACCACCCGTTTCTAATTGATATAAACCTTATTCCCCCGGAACACAGGTCGAATTTACCAACCGAAGCGAAAGAAGCTTGCATATTCCGACTCTGATAAACACTTTTGATAGACATTTAGGCTTTAAAGTGCTGCTATTGACATTCGATTGCCCACTCATTTCGATGATATTTTAAGCTGTCTTTCGGTAGAGTAAACCAAGGGAAGATTGCTTCACAAATACCCACAGAAGTCCGGTAGAGCGAGGTGAGAAAACCAGCCAAACTATCAGATATGTTTTGCTAATAGATACTCGACTAAATCTCAACAAAGACAAATAGCCAAATTGAAACTTCCTTCGAATCTTTCCAAAAGTTTGTTTTTCGGAGCTCCTGTAATGTCGGGAACGCAAAAGAGGTTTTTTGGCGGGGGTTATAAGGTCTTAATTGACAACGTTTTAAAAGAATCAGAAAAAATAAGGTATTAAGAGATTTCTCTAGGAAGGGGAGAGTCGGGGTGATTTCACCGTAAAATGTTAGCGGGGATTTTTTTTTTTTTTTTTTTTTTGCTGTACGCCTTGGGTACAGTTTCGTAACTCATCCATGACCATTGCGGATTACTAGATCTTTTTGATCAGACTTTACTGAGCGACTGGCTCTCCACCATTTTTGATGTCAATATCCTTGCACCGCTTTCTAGCAATTTTCATCAAGACAAAACTCACTTCCAAGCACCTAAATAAAGAAAATTTTAATTAGAATTTTTGGGGTTAATTTTGTGTGTTTGTAACCAAACAATAATACTTCTGCTCCGAAGCTTTAATTAGCGAATTCACGTAGCGTTCTTTGTGTTTGCATAGGATTTTTGGATATTGAGTTTATACATAAAAACGAAAATACTCCGAAAACCTTTATAGTGTTTCGGATGCGTTTAATATTGCTTTTGTTCGTATTCACACACATTGCCCTTTATTAATCCTTTCTGCCGTGAGTTTCATGATACAAGTTCTAAACCTTTAGAATAATCTTTTCTAAAGCATTCAAAATCAAGATTATTTTACGGAATCTAGTTTCGTCTTTATCGATCTTTTCAATCCTTAAAGATACCTTTGCCGTGAGCTTACTATCAAATATTCAAAGGTCTAGCTTAAATTTAAGTAGTACCGTTGGGCTTTATCGTTGTCATATTTCGGTACATTGGTACGATTTGTGCATGTTTTCATCTGAATAGAACCTATCAGAATGATTTCAGATCCTTAATGAAGACGCAATAAATACCCTGAAGGAGACTCGTAGTCTAAAGATCGTATATTTTGATCAAAAACCGGATCAAGATGAGAAAAAAGTGCAGAGCATTTGGATAACGCAACAGCCTTCAATCAAAAACGGAATCGCGAGCTAAAGTGCAAAAAAACTCTTTTTTGACAAATGCAAACAGAATTGTCATATTTTCCGCCTATTTTTTAAGCGCCGGAATCCTTTGAAAATTCCGCACGTCAAACGATGTTACTTAATACATACCACTCTGCTTTAGAACAGTCAGTCCAACGACGTGCAGAACACTCGCTCTATTCTTACTAGATTAATTTCCTATACTATTTCAGAAACGAAATAAGCATGCGTGGTGATGTTGTCATACTTTAAATTACAGGAATCTTAACACATGGCCTACATGTTTCTTGCATGCTGCCTGTGTCAATAACGCTCCGGGCCACACATATACCTATCCTATATAGAAGTTTCCAAAATGATTTCTAAGTCAAGTTGTTCAAATAGGAAATTACTTATATGGGAAAAGTGCGGGTTTACGTCGGTTCAGTTTGTGTTTAGCTTGAGATGGACCACTATTTGACACGTTCCCTTTAACTCCAACATTTATATTTAGTATGCTGTCGTTATCAATCATTTTCTATTTCTCCGCGAATACATCGCCAGTCGTTTTTGGTGTTTTTTCTTGTATAGTTCGCACCATGTTCGTCACTGGCGCCTGTCTCTGAGTGATTTTCCCGCGTGCTGCGTGAAATGCCGATTGTCCAGCATGTTTTAAATTAACCCATGGAAATAAGAAGCCTAAACAAAGTGAACTCGTAAGTTATCCTAGTGATATGTTTCTGGGTTTTAAAAAAAAATTAAATATTAATTCAAAAGCTTTTCCAAAAAGAATCAGCTTTGTGCGTCAGGCGCTTTGACATGCAGTTGAAAAAAATTAGATATGTGCGTAAATAAAATGAAAACCATATATTGAGCGTGCATAATAGCGACAGATAGATCGCTGAAGGGAACGTCATGAAATATGCATCACTTGTGGACGGAAACTGAAAGAAAAATTTTAAAAACATGGTAAGAAATATTATTTAAAATCTTTGTTCTCTGTACTGAATGCGGAATGCATGCACAAGGAACCTTAATCTATTTGGCCAATTGGTATCAATCAAGATTAGAGCGCTATCTCCCTCGAAGATAAATAGGAACGTGTGTAGTGACACAACTTTTTGGTTTTCCATTTGGACTGATTTCATGTCTTGAGGTTTGTTCTTAATATATAATAGTAGGTTTTTGAACTGCCTGTGTATTTATTATTTGACTCATTGGTTTTGTCCGCACTCCTACCGGGTAACATGTTTTCAGAAATGATTCCTCGCAACAGTTTAATACTACGATTATCGCGCGAAAGTAACTAGTGTTGTGTTATATTGTAGAGTGATTGAGGTCGTCGTAGAACGATTTTACTACGCATGCGCTTTAGACTACAACTATGTTTTCGCTACTACTACTACTACTACGCACCACCACTACTATTATTACAACTACTACTACTACTAATAATAATAATACTAATACTAATACTACTACTACTACTAATACTAATACTAATACTAATACTAATACTAATACTAATACTAATACTAATACTAATACTAATACTAATACTAATACTAATACTAATACTAATACTAATACTAATACTAATACTAATACTAATACTAATACTAATTCTAATTCTAATTCTAATTCTAATACTAATACTAATACTAATTTTAATTCTAATACTAATACTAATACTAATTCTAATTCTAATTCTAATTCTAATTCTAATTCTAATTCTAATTCTAATTCTAATTCTAATTCTAATTCTAATTCTAATTCTAATTCTAATTCTAATTCTAATTCTAATTCTAATTCTAATTCTAATTCTAATTCTAATTTTAATTCTAATTCTAATACTATACTACTACTACTACGTGTTTTTCCCGAGCGTTCTGAACTGTGCGGTTCCAGTGTCCTTGGCCTTGCTTGACATTATATTAGCATATATATTTGCTGGTTAATGATATTAAGTCAAACATCTATGGCATAGACGGTAAATTCAAGTACTTGATATGTGGTCGGGCTAATGGTAACCCTTGGTAACACTTAAATACACACACAAGATATACTCGTATAATTTGTGTCAAAAATTTGTCTTGACATTGACGCGTGCGGTTGGACGGTTGACGGGATCCGTTCTAGTCAGTGGAGGTAGTGGTAGTGGTAGAGGTGGTGGTAGTGGTAGTAGTAGTAGTAGTAGTAGTAGTAGTAGCGGTAGTGGTAGTAGTAGTAGTAGCAGCAGCAGCAGCAGCAGCAGTGAGGGAGTGTAGTAGTAGTAGTAGTAGTAGTAGTAGAAGTAGAGTAGTAGTATACGTCTTTTCTCCAGATACATCAACGATTATTATGTTGTCCAGTGGTCAGCTTGGTTTGATATAGTTAAATAGCTTCAAATTACCCCTTCACTTATTGGCTGAAATTGATATCTTAAAAGCTGGGAATTTAAATCAGTCTTTTTTGCTTCGACGCCCCATGCAGAGATTCTGTTACCATTACGAGTATTTTTCATTACAATCACACTTCTTTCTTAACAATAACATTCAAAACGTTAATACTCTTTAGAGCGGAATCGTTTAGCGTATGTTAATGAGTGTACGTTCGTTGTCAAGACATACTATATTTTCCGGCCTTGCTATTATTAATATCATTTTCAATAAGGGAGAAAGAAACTTGTCAAATGAATTGCTGGCGCGCTTTGTTCGGATATTGTTACATAAAGGAAATAAACATTTTTGGCTGGTTTGGAAAAGGTGTTAACGATGTGTTGCAGCTTATTACGATTTGATAACTTTCATTTGATTTTTCACGGTTTCTCATTTTGCTTTTCCTTCTTTTGCTCCCGAAAAATATTAAACTTCCGATTTGTTTTGAAAACAATCGTAAGCTCTTGGAGATATGGTTAGAGAAGGAACCCCACGATTCACAGGAACAAACATGTAGTTTGTTTTACAACAGTCCATCAATGGGCCGATCTTATGAGCTCCGGGGCAGGTGAAAAAAACATCCTCACTTAGAACAACGAATATATAGTGCGCGAGCTCAAAATAGCTGTTACTTCTCGAGTATAGTTGTTCCTCATTCATCGCAAATCAACTAGAAACAAAAGCCTTTAACAAGATTAAAGTCCGGAGGGAAACTTCAAGATCATTACTAATCAGAGGAGGGTGATATTATATGAGAGTGGAAAAAAAAAAGAGATTTACGTATTAAGAATTTAGGTACAATTAAATGAGTTGGCTTCGCGCGCTCCAGTGGATTTTGATAACGGATCATTGGCACATGTTGTAACTACACTGAAATGCTTTCCCCAGATTTTGTGATACTTACCTATATTCCCTATACTCATATTTATTATCTAACTTAGCTCACTTATAACCGATTGGTTATATTTCTTTATTTTAAAAACACAATAATTTTTTGAAAGAACATTTAAAAAAGAAATATATTTTACCTTGTTTAGTAGTGCTGTCTTTTGGCCTTACGTGCAGTCAGCGAGATTTATTTTGACAATAAAGCGACTGGACACTTTTATATGCTAAATTTACTTACATTAAAGATTGACTTATCTTTTTAACAATTAATTCAGAATGGTCTCGTTGTAAAATCGTATCCATTGTGGTGAATGGTTTGAATGACAGCCAACAACTGAAAGTCAGTCAATGAAGTAAAATTTCATAGTTTGACAGTTTCATTGCTTGATTTTTTCTTCAAAACGACTCTTTATTCGACATCGTTATCCAGCTCTCCGGATGATCGTTCTTATCAATGTTTGAAAGAAACACTAATTTTAAAAGGGCCCCCTCGAAGGCTATATCTGTGTCTTTCCTAGTTCTGGAGTCATAAATTCATCGCCAATATTGGTATAAGATTACTTTGTTAAAGAATGAAGACTTAGCTTAGCCGAGATTTTGGACCCTTGACATTTTTACCATTCATTTCTCTTTCGGTTTCCTCAATTTCTTTTTCACTTTTCATTGGCCTTGGCCGTGACATGCTTTACATGACATACACTATCCGCTATGGGGTCTCCCACGGATGCTTTGTGGTTTAGCGCTAGGCTAAAGGCCCAGCTTAGTTAGGCAAATGTAATTATTTCGCAATCTTTTACAAATTCTAGTGTAAGGCCTTTCCCAGCGCTTAGTCAGGCGAGGATTGGACATAATCTAATCATCTTGGGATCGAACAAGCGAAAACTGCAGAAATGCTCTAGGCTAGTAAATTATGGTACCTGACTCTGCTAGAACAGAGAGCTAAATAGTATGTATAATTTATTAGTACTATAGCCGATTCGATTTGTTTTTCATCTCAAGGGTAAATTTTAGATATTTAGTTAGAAATATGGTTTAAATTATCGAGATTGAAGGCAAGACTATTTCCTCTTTCATTGTCTCATTTTCTGTTTCATTATGTTAGGAAATGGAAAATGACGTTGTTCTAGTGGGTTTTTTTCTTTTCTTGTTGATTTACAAAGTCATGCTGTAGTGCATTTTTCATTGAATACAAAGTTGTAGTAATATTTTTTTATTTCCTTTGCAAGGAAGCAAAGAACACTACAATCAACATACCCTTGAGATACGTTCTCTGCTTTTGGACATAAAGCTATAGTAGTTGTGTCAAATACAATGACGTATTTCTATTGATGGGGTTTTCATTAAGCGTCCTTTGACAAATTTTAATCTAACAGCATATAACATCGAATCTGGTCTTGTCGATTTGCATTGAGGAGTTTTTAGCCTTCTCCCAATTCATTGATAGCAGAAATGCGGACGTCACTTTAATGACCTGACCAATCAAAGTCCAGGTTTTACCTCCGCTCGCATCTTGATTGGTTGACAGCTTTGTTCTTAGCAAAATGTCATTTATCAGTTGTGTGTACCAGTTCGGCATGTAGATTACCCAGAAAAGCTCCTACGAGAGCAACTCTGGTTGATTTTATTCTCTATCTATCTATAATTTTGCGGACATAACAATCTAGGCATAAGTTCTGTGCCCTATGAGAGTGTAAAGATCGTGAAAGCCCTCCAAAGGTACATTTATACGTCGGCGCGGTGGCACTACCGACGTCAACTTCACTCGCGATATTGTACTTTTCATTACGATGTTCTGTGTTCCTAAGCTCGATTTTTCTGTCGATTTCTCGTGTTACAAGCCGAGGGATTTCTAGATCTTCTAGATCTGAAAAGAGCGAATTCCATTTTTGACCCAGTCGCCTTTACGGCTTTTATTCATTAATCGACATTTCCTTTTAACACAGGGCAACGCTCAAGTTCACTGTCTACTCAACCAACGACATGAACTAAAAACACTCTCGCAGGTAAGGACAGAACACGAAAACGTTATTTTAAAATGGAAATCTTTCTACTGGGATAATGATTACATTCTTGGTCCAGGGAAGGTTAATGCAATATTCTTGAATCGGGAAAATGGTTTTGTTAAATCGGCAATGTGTCTCAGTTCCGGTGTATTCTCTTTCAGGGCAAATCGACTACCGATCGAGTGTAAGTAAGCAAAGCATTGCCCAGTTATTCTGTCATCTCGTCTCGTATCGGGGAACACAAATCAGTTCTTCATGTGTTGGAATAAGTATGGTGACTGTAATTACGAACAAACTGAAGAAACAGTCATTGGAAGATCTCCCCAACGAGCCTTTGAGGGTAAGAAACGGGCAAATGATATTCTCTACATTTTTTTTCTCTAGCTTGCCTTAGTATAACCCCTACTAGCACTAAACGACCAGCATTATGGATTTCATTGCCAAATCATGGTGATTTTTTTCCTAGATCACTACCAATACAGAAAGAAAGAAAGAATTGATGCTGCAAGCAGATAGCCAAGGTAACGGAGAGAATGTTTTAGCTATTATTTTAGATTGATCACATCTATGCTAATTTACAGTCGAAATATATTGCTAAAGGGAGGCCTCATTGAATTCATGGGGTCTACTACTATTATTGATAGAGCATAAGCAAACACATGGTCTACAATAAATATCCAATCTGTTTCCTTTCAGACCGAGGATTTATTTTTCGAGTAGGCAACGAACGTAGATCAGGATTAGGGCACCTAAGGACTAGAAGTTACCCTACACACGATTTTAGAGGATCTGATGGTCGAGGAGGAATAATTTTTGACTCGTGTATAAGTAGTACTTCTTCTACGGTTATGCCACCCGCAAGCAAGAGACTATGTCGATCCATTTCGGTTCCTCTAGAGGAATCGTCTGAAGAGACAGGTTTGAGATCTTGGGTTCCAAAGGCCTCGAAAGTATGGCAACCTGTGAAGGGTTTCCCAAGAATAGCAACTAGGTCTCGATCGGCGTCCTCTCCACCTGAAAAACTTTATAATACAAATACAACTACTCGAAGCGCAAGAGCGGAGACGGAGTTGTTAACCAGCCCTGCTGTAAATTTTATTTCTACCCCACCTGCTTCTCCCACTCCAAGACCAGCATCAGCTTTTGCTGCCCTTAGTGACAATCAAATCTGTATGAAAGGAAATATTAAGGAAGAGAGTATTACTCCTCACAAAAACGCCGCAGATGCCTCAGATGCCTGCCCACGATTACACAGAAGTCGTTCACAGCCCTGTTTCGAGCGGGCTCGAACTTGCGGGATTAAGCGAAGGATTGAAGACGACTTCGATGTTGGTAATAAACTCAGACCGGCTTTGGATCTAGCAAAAATGGAAGAGGTGAACTCTTTTTATTTTTCTTATGTTTAAAAATTCCAGATGTTGGGTCTCATTCTTGGTTGTTTTCTGGTGCTCTAATAAATACTAATCGAAGCAGTGTAAATTATTAATCAAACAAAACCTAGAGTTCTGTGTTGCGTGTACATAGACGAGTTGCTAAACTTATTTATTTATATACTTTTCTTTTCCAATCTTGTTTTAGTCCTCCTACTTTCGGTTTAGAGATAAGAAAAGAGGTTTACGGATACCAAGATGTTCGGTGAGTGGAAATATACCTCCTGCTCTATAAAAAGCCTTGAAAAATAGACCCCAATTTGTTAAAACCAAGGGATTATTTTCTATTATTATTGATGTTTTATCTATAATTTTTTGTTTTGTTGTAGAACAAGAGAGAAGCAAAAGAGTCACCAGCTCCTTACTTCACAGAGCACGAAAATTTTATCCTGAAACCAATTATTTCATCACCACTTGATGCCAAGGTCTCCAGTATAATGATAACTCCTACTTCTTCACCCACAAAACAGCTCGATTTAGGCGAAAAACTAACCATAGGAAAACTCAAGGACTTCACGAACAAGAAGGAAAAAGCGCTTGAACGTAAAATTGCCGATGAAGGGGTCTATCACTTAGATTATGATTCGGAATTGGACATTGCCTCGATTGAGGGAGACGATTTTTAGTGAACTAAGTACTATACGTCGTTCGTAAAGAACAAGACATTTGTATTCTCATATCTCCACGCACAACGCGTATATGATTGTCATATAATCACTTCACTCAAATGCAGTCGGTTATTTATTATATTCTATTTAGAATTCTAACATTTTGTGCAAGTTAGTTGTGTGTAACCCCAATCTTCTGGCTCTTGTATATTTTTACATATATTATCAGTTTTGCAGAACAATGCGTCAGCTCTAAATATTCGAAAGCAGTCGCGAATACTAAAACTAAAGAAAAGAAAACGAAAGAGAGATTGTAGCTAAACAACGAGTACGAAGGTTGTAAAGTATTAAATGAAGGAGAGTGTTAACGGGTGTCTTTTGTTTTGTTTTTCTGATAGACCGATTTACATATATAATGTGTTCCCCTTTGGCCCCGCTCTTTCTCTATGTCAGTCGTTCAAAATGTAAACAAATCTTTTTCACGCGCGTACTCGGCTTCGCGCAATTTTGGATTTCGCGGCAAAGGTACCTTCTAGCCAATCAGCGTTCAAGTAACCATGACGTCACCGAGGGGCCGTATCCAAGGAAAATGGCGGCCATCTCGACGAGAGTTCCTGAACTGCAGTAAAATGGCTGATTTTGCAAGCAAATTACCGTTTCCTATGCCCCTTTTAGCCAAGAAGAAACACAAATACAGCCTTTTTTCGGCTTCTGTCAGGTAAGTGTTTATTTTTAGGGTGTTTTGAGGTGGTTATTGTTTTGTTTCTTGGTTGTCTCCGAGCGACAAACGTGTGACAGCGAGCTTGCGAGTCAACATATCCAGGACTTCATCCCACAGAGTGCATTGAAACGTTTTACTTATTAATTACAAGTTAAAAAAACCTTGATTAGCTAAAAAACCGATATTCAAGGTAAAATTTAAAATAATCTAGGATTTCTTAGGGTTTTAATCCTTGGACACGTTTTGAAATTTAATCAAGAAAACCCGTCAAACTGCTCGAAGCGCTCTTAAACAGAGTGAATGAAAAATGACTTTAAAAAGTACTTTAAAATGAAGAAGAGCTCTTACCCGCTTCAAAAAAATTATTTTCATTAGATAAATGGAGGAAAAACCAATTAAACGTACGCGTGCAGCAATACCGTGGTTCTTGGAGAAATTTTCATACTTGAATTGTGCAAACAATCAAGCAGTTCTCCCTATTAATTTCATAGCCTATAACATGCCGACTTTTTCTTAAAACTATTAAAAGGTGCTTCTAATCATAGCTTAAAGGAAACCGCATTGAACCAGAGGGTTTCCAAATGCACAAATATCGACTTAATTTACAGCTGTTTACGACCGTGTTTGATGTTAATCTTTATTTACAGAGGCGCTTGCCTGCCAACTTTAACTTGATATTAAATTTCAGTGTGTAATAGATAATTCATTGAAATTACCACAGCAACGACTATCATTTTCATGCAATGAGCTTTGTATAAGCAAGCATGCTGCTTATGAATGGCTTGTTTTTGTGGTAACGAAGATGACAAGTTAGTTTAATATTTCACTTTTAGGGCTTCTATAGCTTATAAGACTGTAAATTTCATATTACCAGTTCTAACTTGCAGGCACTTTGACCTCCCAGTTTTGATTGTCCGGTATTTTTTTGTTGATAAGCACCAGGAAAACGATCACTCAAATGATTATTTACAGGATTTTATATTGATGATGGACAATAATAATAGTAATTTGTTTTTATAGCTCTGATTCTTCAAACTCCAAAAGCATTCACAATCGGTTAAAAAATCAATGGATTAAAGAAGCCTATACTTTAAACAAAATGTATATCTAGAACTTATCCAAGACTTATATTCTAACTTCTCTTGAAAATTATTATTCAGCATCCAACATCAAAGCAACAGATAACCCTTTATGGTCAACAGTGTCAAACAACTGGCTTTTGATATTGTAATACATAGCATATCTCTGTGAAATTCAACTATATTGCAATCACTTAATTTTTAGATTAATCATTTTATTGAGTTCACGATTAAGTATTAGTGGGGTTTAACCTTGTTATTATACATGTACCTCAAACAAATAATTAACTAGCCACACAAACTTCACTTTTTATATACAGCTATAAATTTATATGTATATACTTTATTACCATCAAGGTTATCTTTTGAATAGCTGTGATGATCTTTTTGGGATTACTATTAGATACAGTATTGTGCATAGATATGTTAAAAACTCTTTTATAAACAAGGTGTTGAATATGCTTTCTTTAAGTCTCCAGAACTAAAGCTGTCCATGTGTTTTCAGTTTTATTATTGAATATCCAAGACTGAATATTAATAAATTATTCTATTATAGTTTGTCTTGTTCCTATTATTGTTTACATTCTGTGGCTTCTGTCATTTTCTAAAAGACTTTTATTTTACAGTTTGTTTTTCAAAACACGAGCGAAAACTGTATCCAGTTACAAGATGTGTGCCATTTTTGGTTTTTAATTACCAAAGAAAAAACATTGAATACCTGCTGTTATGATAATTTTCTTCATATCCTTTTGGGATTTAGGCTCAAAGTTAGGATTAGGAAGTGTAATTAATAAGATAATACGACCTGTTAAAGAAATAATTACATTACTAGAAGAGAAGGAAAAAGTTCTCTCAGTGAGAGACATTTTACTAAATCGTACCTGTTCAATACTTAGCCTCAGCTAATTGACATCATTGTGCCAAAACTTTATTGCTTTTAAAAACATTATCAAAATTCTAAGCTGATGTTGTTTTTTAACCAATGAAAGCTAACCTAGTATAAAGATCCAACATGTAAAATCTCCTAATGGATGAAAGATATTTTAGATATTCACATCCATTAAAACAATTTTGTCGTGTAACTGTATAGTTAACCACATGACAGTCCTCTTGCCAAATACTAGCTGTCTAGACCCATTCAGTCATGGTAAGGGAATCTCCTAGTGTGTTTGGTGGAAATCTATATTAGATTGGTCTAGAATATATGCAAAATAATTGATATCTGGTTATGATTTATCTGCCAGTAGACAGAAAAGGTTTATTCAACTCTTTACTAACATTTTTTATCTATTGATAGACCATATAATGTGCATGGCAGTGTCATTTTACTACCATTACCAAATTGCTTCATTATTTAAAAAAAAGATTTTTGCCTCATTTCTATTTGACCTATATCATGCTAGCATGACATTATAAGAGTTTATTATCAAATTTGTTGCAACAATAATAAATATTTATAGTAAAATTGCAAAGTTTTAAAAATGATTGTCCTTAAACCGGTGGTGACAAATATATAATTTTTAAAACTATAAGCATGGGACGGTATTTGGGAAGCACAAGTGTGTTACAGGTTAGAGACCTTCTCACTTATCATCAATGCAACCTGTGTTTGAATCCCACTGGGCCTGGTGTTATAGTGAGTAGAGTTGCTTGTTGGTTCACTCCTTTGCTTGGTTTCCTTTGCTTTGAGGGTTTTTCTCTAGGTTCTCCAGTTTTTCTCCCTCCAAAAAAATGACTGAGTCATAAATAAATTAAGTGCTACCCTTGCAAAACAAGGACAGCCAAGCATTTTTGAAAAGAAATGTATGTGGACTGGCATACAATACCGGTTGTTTCAAGAAGTCATATCTTTGTCAGTCAGCAAAGTCCAGGATTCAAACCTGACAGCCATAGGGGTGTGAGCCAAGTGCTCTACCACTATGCCACCCTTGATTTCTCATAGATAAATACATTTCATTTCTGTTTTATGTGCTATATAACAGACATATCATCCAGTCTACACCATCCTCTAGCAATTTACAGTGGAAATGACTGTCATTCTACAAATGACCTTCAATCATGACGCAAATGATTATAAGTATAATTTAAGATATATCTTGTACATTCATAGCTATTCCTTTGGGAGTTAAGATGAAGTGTCAGCCATGTTGGATAACGTTATATTGCCAAGCATACACTGTAGCACATATTTTTTGTGTACTGTTGTTATATTTGGCCTTTGTTCATTTATTCTTATAGGAATGACTAATAAGAAACATTTGAAAATAAGTCCTCAAAGTTATTAGGCAAACAAATTCCATTGTATTCTGGTTTTTTTTTTTTACCATATGGGTATTTCAAACTGCACATTTTTATTGAAAGAGAAGGGTGCAAGCAATTCAGGGTATAAATATATTTGGTAATTCTAGAATAACTTGTATCCTAACTATGACTGACAACTAAATCCTGTTCAAGCATAGAATTTCTTATTGCTTTGGTTACATATTTATTCATCAGAAGATAATGCCTATTCTTATTATTGTTTCTAAATTCCTAGTGATTTCTTCTTCCTTCCTCCCTAATAACCTGTGTTTAATAGGGTCTGGTTTGGCTAATGAGACTTGGTGGTTTCTTAGATTTTGTTGTTGTTGCAGTAGATTTCAATCATTGTCATACTCCATGTCTTAGAATACAAATCATGAGGAAAAAACGTTCTATCAAATAACAAAACCAGGAAAATTAATCTTCATGTTAAATATGAAATGATGAATATAATTTATATAAAAGGTTTGAAGTTGGATATGTCATTGTGCATAGCTCCACCCCCTCTCAGAGAGATTTATTGGCATTTGGTAACCCTAGAATGTTTTATCATATTCTGTTTCATGCTTGAATAGTCACGAAACAGCAGACAAGGTTAAAGTTGGGCTTTTTTTTGTTCAATGCATGCACTGGGATTCATTTTTTTAATCCTACTTTATGGGATCAGTTTTTTGTATGTATAGTATCCTGTCCTTTATACTATTATTTGTCTAATTAGAGCAAATGTATTATTATTTTTCTAATTAAACAAATAATATAGGGTTTGGAAGTTGTCATCCAAATATATATTGAATACAATGTTCTATAGCATTTAATCTTTCAAAATAATTTGGAATGAATTAATTGAAGTGTGTAAAGGTGAGAATATGTGGATTGTGCGTTAAGAGAGAAAAAATTTTTATTTTTGACAGGTCTCAATTCTTTTTGAAGTCTGTCATTTTTATTGTTAATTTTATAAAACTTAGCCATACTAGTTTTTGATACCTGGGACCTGCCACTTTTAACAGCTTTACTAAGCCATTAAAAATAAGTTAGAATGAATGAATTAATACATTCTTTCGATAGGTCTTAATTATTTTTAATGCCTGCGTTAATTTATCATAACCTAGAAAAGGACAAGAATTGAGAAAGGTTTCTGTTGATTACCTATTTATAGGTATAGTTATGTTTAAAATGAAAGGAGGAATGAAATGAAAAGAACTACAAAAGAAGAGTAAAAGAATGCATGAAGAAACAAAAATTATCTTAAAAATTTGCACTTACAAGCTTTCTCTATCTAATTAATTCAACAGAAAATATTTGAAGGTGATTTTTGAAATATATTCCACTCTTCTTTTTTTATTCTCGACTTTCACATCCCCAAAAAGCCTTGCGTCTTTGTGGGGGGTAACCAATCAAAAAACTGTTCCAAATTGAAAGGTTTCTTAATTGAATTTAAACTATACCTGCTTTTATCTGTATAATACTGATTATCAGTTTATGCCAAGTTATTTTTTCGTGTACAGATCATCAAGAGTTTTGGTCATACAGAAAATGTATTGACTTACGAAAAAAAATTAACATTTACCTTAAGCTTCTTCAAGCTTCTATCTTTTTCTGTTTTGTACTTCTTCATTTTATCTTTGGATACCAAATAAGGTATTTTAAAAATTATCTGATCAGCCTTCAGCGAAATAAGTGGGTTTTTACCCTCTGGTTACCCCCCAAAGACGCAAAGGATTATGGGGATGTGAAAGTCGAGAGTATATTATATATTTTTTCTTTTATCCTCCAAGTTGAACATTGACACTTCCAAACGGCTGCAAAAAAGATGTAAAAATAAGTAACAATCATCTACTGTTAGTGGAAAAAAATAGTGAGTAACTGAGTGAGTAACTTTTTTTTCAACTGCCTCTGGATAACTTCCTCTGGATAACTTCCTCAATTAGAGAGCTGAGCTTATAAGTGTTTCCACTTCTACAATTTAAGTCATTAACTGCATGATTGAAAGTTTTTGAAGTGGTTTAGTGAGTTAAAAAATACCATTTATTGTCATTATTTCTAGTTAACATTCAAAATATTATAACTTTACTATTTCTAGTAATTTCCTTGAAGGTGGCTCTGAAATAGGATCCAGATCCAATTTTCAGGCATAGTGATAATATTTCATTTTACTAAATAAATATTGTTAAGTAATATTCAGTTCCTTTAATTTGATAACATGTAATATTTTAGGTGTGAAATAAGGTTGTTTTAAATGATTTGACCCAAGCAATAGATTATTCTAATTTGACGTTTTGTAAAGTCATGTTAACAAACTTTGAACCTTTGGGGAAAAAATCTCAAAAAATCTAAAATCTAATATATCAAATAGTGACTATTCTTTCTCAAAGATAAAAGTCATGGAGAAAAAGCACTCTAGCAATATAATGCTCCCTTATTTTTCAAAGTATTTATAAATTATATTAATGATGATGAAATTTATCTGATGCAATCTGGAAGCTTTTAGCCTTTAAGGTGTATCTTTCATAAAAAAGGACTGTATCCAAATCTTCATTGCACTCTTTATGCAATAGGATGGAAAAATAAGAACTATTAATACTGAGCCCATAATGTTGGGTTTAAGTCAATTTATATTAGACCCATGTACTGTAATACAATTACCTTCACAAAAATAATTGGATGAATATTTAATGCCATAAAATTTACATGTAGCTGAATAATCCTCATATTTAAAAATCTATTCTATAACATCCCCTTGTATTAATTTTACACTGTATTGTTTGCAGTATACTGTAGATCTAGATAAATACAGTTTAGAATCTAAACCTTTTTTTCAAGGCTACTGTATTTCTACAGTACTATCAAATGTTGAATGACAATGCTCAGTGGTATATCAATTTATTTTATGCCACTGCAGCTGTTGAGGATTTTTGATAGATGTTATGTCAAAAGAAACCCATTATTCCATTCCTTTTATTTGTCAAGATTTTTCCACTAGATTAACAATGGGTATTCATTGTAGTACCAATATGGCCTTGGGCATTATTTCAAACTGAATGAAAAATCTACCAGTGATATATGCTAACAGTTTTCTCTCATAACTTTGAAAGTGCTTATTGCCTAAAGCATATTTTCATTGCTAAAATCAGGGTTTTTATTATGGGTCAGGGGTTGAGAATACTCTGGTAACTGAGCAAAATTCTCTAGCTCAAACTCCTATTAATAGCTTAGTCATTTCAAAAATGTAAAATGTCCACTTGGTCCACAGGACACTCTGGCAATTGAGGATCTTCTCCTATTATTTCAAAACTTAATGAAAACCCTGCTTAAATATAATGACTTGATAATCATAATACATAATTCTGTTTTTTAATAGAGTTTTAAGTTATGATAGCAAACATAGTCTCTACAGCCTGGGTGTTTTATTCAAATATTAAACAATTGAAGGCAGATTTATAGATGATTAAGTAGCTCAAACAGCCATACTTAATATAAATATAAATTTAAAATGTTTTTTTTTTTATTTGTGGTCAAAAATTTCTCCAAAAAGCATTTTCCCTCTGATTTTATAACCTTCACAGTCATATAAGTGATGAATTAATTAATTTAAGAAAAAATGTTTTATTATATTGTGTAGTTCCAGAAATCATCCATACCCACCCCACAGAGGAATTTGGAATTTCCGAAAAGTAGGGGGGTGAGAGAAAGAACAAAAATTACCGAGTTTGTATGGAAGATAATTGGAATTTCTGGGGGGTAGGGGGGTGTCTTTAAAAAATTCCTCCGTGGGGGGGGTATGGATAATTTTTGGAACTGCACATTAATAGCCTTTTGATTATCAATTATTAAGTATCAAGTCGATCCATTAAATTATAAAAATAATTTATTAACAGGGTTATCAGAAGAACTATAAGGGTATTATACATAGATACAGTTTCTTTAAATTTGAAACACCTGATAAAAAAACCTGTTTTCTTAGGCGGGGAGTGGGGGCAAGTTTAAAGTGGCATGCATGCTTGCTGCTTCACTCACTTCCTGCAAAGCCAAGTTAGGAGAGAAAACTCAACTTGTCTGAGGTAGGAGGTAAAAGAGGGACTGTTAACAGTCTAATGAGTTAGTTATGGTGGTATAGCAGTGCTACTTTTTGTCAGAACTATATCATTCATTAATTGTTACAATAATGTCACTGTAAAGAAAAAATCTAGTTACAGTTACAGCTGTTAACAGTCTAATGAGTTATGGTGGTAGCAGTGCTAGTATATCATTCATTAATAATTGTTACAATAATGCTTTTTTGTCACTATGAAGAGAATCTAGTTGCAGCTAACTGAGTATTTCAATGATTGTATCCGTAGTTGTGCAAGACTAAGAAAAGTTCAAAGTATACTCAAATCTGATGGTCTGGATGGAATACTTTGTATCCATGGTAAGTGAACTGTAGTTGGAAAGGACTTTAAAATCTACATTAATCAAAGTCAGATCTATTGAGAAGGTAGTATAATCTATTTATAAAATAAAGCAAATTTATTGAGAAATTTTGAAGCCCCACCCCCACCCCCCCCCCTCCTCCCACATTGTAGTCTAGAGGTGTACTGTATGTTAGGGGATCCAGGATTGCATGGTGATAAAACCATTGCCTCTCACCTCTGAGGTCCAGGATTTAAAACCCTATGTAAGCTAAGTTGGTTGGCTCTGGGTTTTTTTTCAGCTTTCCTCCATCTCAAAAATCCAACTAATTCAAACTTTGCTCTGGGATCATACATGGACTCTATAGCAGCTGCTAGAATCATCTTCTCATTGCTTTCAATCAGTTGATCACAGTAGAGGAGATAGGGCAGGGGGGCTACAGCCTTTCCCACTTTTTCCCATTTCCCATACTAGTCTCATATATTTTCCAATTTTAGCAAATGTTTTTTTATTGTGATCCATTGCCCCTGTTGGTTCAACACTATTTAGCTGCTCCACTACTGTATTTGGGGTGATGAATAGCAATAATATTTTTTTATCTATTACCAATAATTAATAATAAATTATTATATATATTAGGTCTCCATGCTGTCCAAATTAAGAAATAATTGGACAAGGAAAATTATGAGGATTGCCAAAATTGGATGAGTCCAATCAAAAATAATAATAATAGCCAATTTATTATTCAATTTTCAAAAACTGTCCAATAATCTTATGACCGAAAATAATTGGGCAGTTACCTATATGGGATTAAAAGGTAGTTATACAATATATGATTAAATAAGAACACAACTAGTATCAATTGCAAATACTTACCTTTATAAACTAAATTGAAAAACATGTTCCTCTGTGGTCTAGATCACTAATTGTTTAAAAGCTTTCTGAAAGGCTCATTAAGTGAACACATTAATGCTCTTTAACTTAATTTTTTAATCAAATGATATCATTTTCATTTGTAGGTATTGATAGCAGGTAAGAGAGCTTCCAAATTACTTTCATTATTGCTAATGATATCTTTGCTAGTTATCTTACTTAGTTTCATTATCTTTTACTGTAATTATGATTATAGTACTGTTTAGGCTAGAGTATGAATTTTTGTCAGGTCATATTTTTTAATGCGTAGAGTACCACTTGATGATGTCATTCAAGTGTAGTCAATATCCTGATAAAATCAACTTATGAGTTGAGCATTGTGTGCATACTGTAGAATATTAAATAATGTTTGGATATATAATGAGTTCTTTAATGCTCAGTTTCTGCTCCCAAGACCATTTAGAATATTAAATATAAAGCACTAGCCAAGGACAACTAGGTACTTAAATAAAGAGAGTTTTAATGTTGCCATTGTTAAAAACACTTTAAGTGTGGATGAAAAGGATAAATTGGCGATCCAGTGCACGCTACAAGCGTCTTGTTATTCCAACTCTGGGCTAAAACAATAGCCATGCAGTCAGTTCCAGCCATAAATCACTGATCATATTAGTTAAGTCATACAGTATGACCTTGTTTCTGGCTCAATGTTTAACTGCTCAAGATGACTAGTGGCAAGGTAAAGATTTGACTAGACATTAGAGAGGTTAAGCTTCTCGTTTACGCAAACGTGAAACGTCAGTTGATCATTAAAAAAATTCTTTAAAATTAGTGAAAAGGAATTGCATTAACGATCTCCAAGTAGTAGATAAAAATAACAATATGTGTCTTTGTTGGGAAGGCTTGCAAAAGCTTCAGTGAATTGTAGGAAAACGATGAAAACGTGTTCACGTTTGCCGTTTGCGGGAAGGAAAAACAGGAATCTTAAAATGTCTATTAGTTCTAATTCTGAACGGGAAATTTTCCAAAGCCGAGTATTTTTTT
This sequence comes from Actinia equina, assembly GCA_011057435.1. NCBI lineage: Eukaryota > Metazoa > Cnidaria > Anthozoa > Actiniaria > Actiniidae > Actinia > Actinia equina. The sequence continues at coordinate 66,028 of WHPX01000106.1, read as the reverse complement.
AGCCCATCTACTTCATTTAAAAGCTCCATTTTCAATTAATATATTTATAGTCAGTATAAAGTAAAAAGATATGTCGATTGATTTATGCCTTTACTTTAAGTAATGCTAATAGTGTAATGCACAGAATGAAGAACATGAAGCTGCAGTATTATAGCATATCACGGTTTTGATACTCGGTCTAATAGAATTTCATTGGCCACAGAATGCCTCAACATCTTGCCCCTTATGCAACCTTAACCTAAGGTAAATTATTTATACTTTATAGGTACAATAGTGGAACAAAGCAACTTCTCAATTATTTACTGTTTGGATACTGTGACTTATCTGCAGACAGTATAAGGTATATATACTAATGATTTAGTATAAAAAGAATCAGGGAGAGCAATAGATTTTGCAGTACTTCATTTTCTTTTGGGAGCACATGTCCCTTATTTTTTAGGGTCTTGTAGTTGATTGTAGTCAATCATAATATTTTTAAGTCTCAGACCTTATCCCCTGGAGAGAATGATTCCGTATGCACAAAGTTTTTACCATTTGGATATACATCCACATTTTCTTGTACATTATCTCTGACTTCTTTATTGGTATTAGCTTCATGTCCAATTTTGACATACTTATATTGTATTTTTCATATTTTTTAGTGTTAGATTGACAGATGAAGCACTTGAAGGTTGGTCCAAACTTTATTCCCTAAGCAACCAGTTTTGAGTGTTTTTCTGAAGCGGGGAATAATATGACAAATATTATTTGAACCCATACTTTAACTGTATCATAAAATTATGTGTTGTTACTAGATAAAAATTACTGGAAGACAATGTAAAACCATTTCATGGCAATTGGCTGTTCTCTGTGGTTCTCACCCATACAAAAATTGCTCTCTGCATTACAATAAATATTAACAATTACACATACATTAACCTAGTGATATTTCATTTTGATTTGTTTCAGATTTGGTTCTTTTCATAAAGCATGAAAGTGTCCACATTTACTGCAATCCTCTTAATTACTCTCTGATTTTACCCTTTGTTGGACATTGGAGAAACCTGCATCTTCACTGCTTGTCTAACGAGGAGGTATATATACATGTCATAACTGAGTGCTTTATTTCATTGCTTACCCACTAATTGCAACAACAGTTGTTGCAACATGGAAATCAGGCAATAAACTATTGTCAATCAGAGTGCATAAAGGTACTAAACAATTATTGATTGACAGTAGTCTATTGCCTGATTTCCTTGTCAAAACAGTTTTCAGTTTCTACCAAGTTCCTGATCATTTGATCTTTGACAAGCAAGAACCTAATAATACTGTTGTTATATTGTTTTCTATGTAGGATGATGACGAGAAAACTGAAGAATTCAAAATCTTGAGTTTTATTTCTATGGTTAAGGGATGTCCTAAGATTGGTATTCCTTATGGCCATGGTGAGTTTGCAGTTGGAAAATGCAGCACGATCATGCCCCAAATCAAAATATGGCAATCAATTTGAATAACTATTGTTCTGCACTTACTAGCCTCACTTTCATGAGGGGCTAGTATGAGAGGCTAGTCAGTTGCTGACTGACTTTAATTATACAGCTTCTCATTAATCCCATATAGGTAACTGTCCAATTATTTTCTTAATTGGATAGGTCTTGTTGATATGGGATTAATTAGGCCGCTATATAATTAATAGGTAATGGGATTTCTTGCTCCCCAATCAAGAAATAATTAGAGTCAGAAAATTCTGAGGACTGCAAAATTGGATAAGGCCATAGGACAGCATGAAGTCCTATGGTCAGTCCTATTACATATACTAATTTCACATTACCCTATAAATACAGATTGTGCTTTAGGACTTTGGTATCTATCTATCAAAATATTCATGTATAAAGAAACAGAAAAATAAGCATTTTGGGATAAGGATATGATCAACCTGATGACAATGTTTTTGGCATTTAGCTTAAAATGTGCCACCACCACTGTTGTCATTGCAAGGGGCAGCATCTTCAATTTCATCATCATCATAATATTAAAACTACTGTCAGCACTGGTCACCACTTAATTGTTTACAATTAATACAATGAATTGGGTGAAATTAAATAGTATGTTGAATGATGTTATAATATTTTAACTATATGCTCTGTTATACAGATCATGTGCAAAAGCCTTTTGATGTTTTTGTAATTGAAAAATGGCCTCTTGTTCAAGCCTTTGCTTTGGAAGGGTTTGGAAGGTAAGTTCAACACAGACTATTAAGCTCCTATTTATTATACAAAATGTTGTAGCATCGTAAAACATTTGACACTGTAATATTAATGATACACTTAACAGGCCTGCAATATAATGGAATTTGATCCTTTCATTAATTCATAGGATTATTTCTTTTTCTTATTTTTACAGTGGTGGTTTCTTCACCATGGTTCATGAGATTGTGGATGTAACTTCTAGATTGAATTCTGTGTATGGATCTCTTGACCCAGTCACAGCAGAAATACTCATTACTCAGGTTTGCAATTATCATATTTATTTAATCAAACTAAATTATTATAATTTTTATTATTAGTCATAAAACTAATTATACAGCATCTCATTAATCCCTTGTTGATATGGGATTAATTAGGCAGCTATATAATTAATAGGTAATGGGATTTCATGCTCCCCAATCAAGAAATAATTAGACTCGAAAAATTCCTCTGACTGCCAAATTGGACTCGGACTACGGCCTCATCCAATTTTGTCAGTCCTCGGAATTTTCCTCGTCCAATTATTTCTTAATTGGACAGCATGGAGTCCTATTACATATACTAATATATAAGTTTTATAACTTTGCCTTGCCTTATGCCTTATTACACTAGTGATGTAAGGCATCTGGCCATTATAGAAGACTTAAAGATAGGTATTATCTAGAACAAAATATTAATGTTTCTCAAACTTCCGTGAAATTCTGGTTTCACTTCGTAGAGGAAAATCTCAAAGGCAGGAAGACTTTAAGACCAATAGGATATGTTTTAAGATTTTTCATTGAGTATTGGCCCTTACTTGTAAACTTTGCATTTCAAAAAAAAAATCCTTTTCCCATAGAGACTTCCACTGTTTGAACGTCACTGCAAATCTGTGCTGACCAACATTGACGTAGAAAGGTTGGTAAAAACTGATACCCTGTTAAAAAAATGGATGCCAATAAAGATTGAATTACCGGTAACCTTGTCAGCTTTATCTACTCTAATGTTTTTTTCCATTTCAGACCATTGTCTCATTCCCTTGAGAATCATTTCTTACTTTAGCATTTGCTTAAAAACATATTATTTAAGTATGGAAATTGTAATTCAATTAAATATTCTTCATCTTATTCCACTCTGACTTTATTTATTTATTTTTTTCTTATGGTAGTGGAGTTATAAATGGTCATACCAAACTAACAGAAGCACTCGTCAGTGAGGTATGTTCCAAACATTGTTAAAAATGTGTTACCATGTGGTTTTGAAATTTTACACATGCTTTACGTGATTCTACTAAAATTTCTACCTACCTTGCATTTTTACCTTTTTTTTGTGGCTAATAAATGAAATCATTTGATACCTTAATGCCTGGAAAGACTCCACGCAGACAAAACATCTTCAAAAGAATTTTGTTATGCTTCTCTTGTAATAGATCAGCTTTTATTCCTCATTGTATTCCATATAATAATTTGCTATATTACATCAAAAGAATTTCTGAAACCTTGTGTTTGCTATCATGCAGACGCAAGTATGACATATCACGAATTTCATTACAAGAAGCTCAAAGACACAATATTGTCTTCAAAATTCGTAGTTTAGTGGTTACTGATGCAAGCTTGTGTTTCTTTTTAGGACTCACTTATTTACTAGATAAGTGATGTTAACAAGATTCTTCTTTGTATAATTTTCTTCATACTTGATTAAACATGCTTGTTTTTCAGTTAAATGTTATTCAGGTATTATTGGCAAAAATTTAAAATCTAAATTACAGAGTAATTTCTGGTCCTTTTTTTCTTTTCTTTGAGTGGCTACAATTATATTATTAATTTATTGTAGTTTAAAATTTCATTTGATATCAACTTAATATTATTCTTGTGAATACCACAAAATTAATTCTGTGTCCCTGTCGTATCACATGAAAGACTTTCTATGTTTTTTTATTATTGCAGGAATGATAGTCAAAAAGTAGAAAGCATTTTAAAAAGACTTTAAGATGCATCTGATAGTAATTCACAACCACTCTTACTAATGTGGTGTGCTGTCAGAGTACTCCTAACATCAGTGTTCACACACTCATGCTGTGCACTTAGCTTGTACAAATCATGAATACAAAACTGTGTTCCTATGTACACACAAAAAGCTATGTACACCTGTCAAAAACCTCAGATCTTAAGCTTGTATGAGTTTAAAACAAAGGTGTCGTGGTAGATAATACCACGACACCTTTGTTTTAACTTTAATATCACCGACTCAGTCTAAACTAGTTCTAATACTAGTCGTCATATATTGTATGAGTTTACTCTAGTTTGAGAGGAGGCTGACAGATAACTTTATTATTCAGTTGTGTGCTTTCTTGTTATTTCCTTTTTCCTGACTATCCAATACTCTATGGAATGTCAAACTTTAGTGCCAGAACATTCATTGGCTCCACTAATGAAGATGTATTTTGGCTATATTCAGCTTGTTTTATTATTATATGCAAGGGAGGAGGAAGGGGGGATGAGCTTAGCAAATATCCTAGCAATATTTTCTCAAGTTTTAGAAGTATATATTCATTTTCTTAAATCTAAAATTCATATATCCTAGATGGTCTTATATTACTTTAAAAAAATTTTACATTTCAGCCAGTAGTGAGTTACTACAAGCATGGACATATGTCAGACACATCAATTAACACATCAAGGTATGGTGGTTGCACACTATTCGTAATGTAGTAAATATTATAGGACTTACAACTATGTATATTAAGGGATTAAGAGATGTATTGAACAAGTAAAACACTTGACAATCTTAATATGTCTTTTATGTCATGTTAAAGGTGAAATCTCTTATGAATGTTATCTTACTGAAATTTTGAAAAAAGTGTGTCATTTAGCTCGTGATCTACCAGTTGCCCAGATAAGCCATGTGATAAAGTTTTAACAAATTTGTTTAAAAGTTTGTCACAGAAAGCAAAATCGAGATAAATTGTGGTAAAAGGAAAAAAAGTCTTAAATCTTTGTTGTTGAAAATATTAAAAGTATGCCTATTAAGATAAAGAAAAAAGTGCAATCTGTCACTACAGATAGATAGATAGATAACTTTATTTAATCTTAATATGTATAATGAGCCGGAGACTCATGCTAAATACATTTTTTCACGGTGGTATCACTCGACAGTAACATATCATTTTCAAAAATGTTATTTTTAGTAATCAATGGAGTGAATAACTTTTTTTTGTATGTGATTGGGAAAATTAAAAAAACAAAAGCTTAATAAGCTTCAGCTTAAAGTGCTACTACGACGAAAATCGCTCAAACATGGATTCAGCTGAAACTTCCTAAAAATACTCTTTACAGGTGCAATAATCACTGTATGAAGTGTTTTCTCGATATTCAGGACGAAAGTATGATATTTTCACGATTATTTTTTGGAGTCTGTGACGTCATACACTCAAAATCGAACATCGCTCCATACATTTCTTTGTAGTTTATGATCAAAATATCAGTAGTAAAGGGAGAAAGAAATACCCAAACACCCCAAAATATAAATTATAGTCACAAGTAATGTGAAATAAGCACATTTAGCTACCCTTTGGGCTTCATAGGAATAAAATAAATTAAGGATTTATATACAAAGAAATATATGTAGCAATGTTTGATGTTGAGTGTATGACGTCACAGACTCCAAAAAATAATCGTAAAAATATCATACTTTCGTCCTGAATATCGAGAAAACACTTCATACAGTGATTATTGGACCTTTAAAGAGTATTTTTAGGAAGTTTCAGCGGAATCCAAGTTTGAGGGATTTTCGTCGTAGTAGCACTTTAAATAAGTGGTTAGCTTTCTGACTTATGTGTGAAATAAAGTTATTATTATTATTATTAATCATCAACAAGAATGGAAATTAAACAAGAAAAGATTAAGAAAAAAGGACAAGGAAGGGGAAAAAGGAGAGGGAAGAAATTCTATAATTAAAGAACTAACAAAAAATTTAAATTAAGAAAAATTAAAGAAAAAACATCAAAATTCTTTGCTTCATTGAATTTCAACCGTAAAAATATTATTATAATATATAATAATGGTTTCTCTCTCTTATTTTATTTTATGGTTAATTGTGTGCAGCATCTCAGTTCATAATTAAGAAAAGTTTAATATTCTCCTGACAAGCTTTTCTAAGAAGCTTCCAATCTGTTATGTATTGCTCTTGTAGTATTGAAGATCAACCAGGGCCTTTTGTATTGTTTGGGGTGAACACAACAAAGAAGGTTCTTGATGAAGTGAAAACTAGACATAACAAAGGCTGTTTAAGTTCCTGTGGTATTTCTGGATCACCAGCTAAACATATGGTTTGTATATTTTGTTAGTAAAAACACTTATCTGTAGAACATCATCAGACTAGTAATAATAATTACTAGGTGATTTGTGTTATTTTATCTCTAAAATGCCCTTGGGCTTTTTTTTAAATTTCAAATTATCCTCTCTCTGCTTTCTCTACTCTTTCCCATTTCCTCCTATTCACTCATTCCTATCTTTAATTGCTGCTTTGTTTCATCATTTTATCTATTTCTTTATTATTTTAACTATATCCATCCACTGACTCGTCTATTCTTGCTTCCATTCATTTATTCATTAGTCCCCCACCTGCTCACCCATCCATCCACCCACTAACCCATTTATTCTTGTTTCCATTCATTTACCATCATTTATCGATTCATATTTTTTATATATCCGTCCATCCTTTCCATTGTAATAATAATTATCTGTGGTCATGGTAATAAATTAAATCCTTAGTCACCTTGATTTTGATTGCTACATTATTGTTATTTGTTCATCTTTTAGGTTTGCTATGCCACAGATCCAAGAGATATAATATCATGTGTCAGGACATACTTCTTTGCTAATGGCTTCCTACCATATTCAGGTAGGTGCATAGACTGAATGAAAAAACTAACGGTATAGACCTTATTTCTGGGGTCGGTGTCCATTGGTAGAACCAAGCTTGGGATTGGATAAAATAACAAAAAACAAAGAAAGCATGGATTATGGTGAACAATGTGTATTATTCTACATGTGAGCTGTGTTCTTTGTTTCATCTCATCATTCATTGTTTGTTTATCCACTCCTAGGCTTCGTTCTGCCTGTTGTGTGTTACCCTATTCGTGGTGCGACAATGTTTTCCCGATTCAGCATGACAAACCTATTGAAGAGCTATTGTTTTGGAACTCGTCGGGATATCGTTATTCCTTTCGTGATCCTTTGGGATACTCATGAATTTTTCGAATAGTAAAAACAAAAGAAAATGAATCCTCTGGAGGCCTGTCCACTGAATTGGCAAAACATTGTCACACCACGAATAAGGTCTATTTTACAGAGTAACACTAAAAATTACAGTACTTTCGCTTAAGTATTTTTGCTACCAATCATTGTACTTTCACTAGCATGTTGAATTCCATTTGCTATCAAAGGGAATAATAAATTGCAAATTGTAAATTACAAAGCTAATCAGTTCCAAATTTTTAATCTTGTTTTTGATACATTATTTCTCAGAAGACACAACTTCAAATTTGAAAATACAAAGTAAAGACCTCAGGTAGAGTTTGTAATGGTATAATTATTTGATGCAAAAATAATTTTTTGCTGTATCATTTGTGGATATGTCTGAAATTAGAAAACATTCCATTAGGAAAAAGGATCATAAAGCACCCTAAAACAGTAGTAGATGGGAGTTATAGCATCTCAATCTGTCTCTCTCCTCAGTCTGTCTGTTGTAGTAGTTGAACATGTGTATCATGTTGTAGTGGTTGGTGTGGTTTACTGCTTGCCTCTCTTGCCTCTGTGCTCCCGGTTCGAGCCCAGGCTCAGACTGTATCACGTGTGTTAAGTTTGATGTGTTGTTCTCTCCCTTGTTACGAGGGCTTTCTCCTTGTTCTCCGGTTTCCTCCCTCCTTAAAAATCAATATGTGAGTTGATCGTTGTATGTAAATATAGAATGTAATTGTAGTGTGTGTGGAGGAAACCTTCCAGAAGAGTCCCGTAGGGCAAGTGGTGGTTGTAAAATATAATTTTTTTTGACCACTCATTCCTCTTTAATACCAACTGAGTCACTTTTTTGTTGTTTTTTTGGTGTGCAGGTTGTTGATAGACTTGTATCTGATTGCTGTTAGTGCAGTTCTTGAAGGCATTCATACATTTGTACATACTCAAGATGTTATGAAGGTTTGTCAACTGACAATAAAATTTTTATTCAACATGTAAAATGTCATATTGTTATGTTTATGTTTCACTGTACCTGTCAGATTACTGCCCATGGTTATAATCTTTATAAGGCATAGCATGCATTACACATCTGTACTGACAGAATAAAATCTTTTTTGAATTTTAAATTATTAACAATTTACAATAATTGTAATCCTTAATTAGTGCAAATATATATACCGTTATAAATATTATCTGTATATCATTAATAGGCCAAGGATGTTGTTGACTCCACCCTTAAAGATGGAATAAACAAGAAGAACATCTCAGGTGGTCCAAAAGAAGTGAAATTCTCCATCGAAGCACAGGACATTCTAGGAAGGTACAGATTGCCTTTTTATTGATGCATGGATGATGATAGTGATGATAATGGTGGCGATGATGATGAAGATGACAATGACAATGATGATGATATGGCTTACTTATTAGGTTAATTTAAAATACCTTGAATGATCTAATTTTACAGGAAAGGTGAATCACAATATAGTAGTCCATCAATCAATAAGGTAGGCACACATTGAGAAATAAATTAATCCATTAAATGTCTTCATCCAATCCCTTTTTTAGGTTTTTAAATTTTTATGAACAATATATATACAGAACTAAGAAAATGCAATGTATATAATTGTAATTATTTTAAAAAAACTTGTTTTCTTAGGCATGCCTCTATCTATATGATATACCAAGCATAGAGCATCCCGGAAAAACACTGGGCTCTGTTGCATTTGGAGAGACTTTTCTAAACTCTGCAGTAAAAACTCTCAACAGAGGTACAATATTCAATTCTTACTTATGCTCAAAAATTGTCCTTAAATATTGTCTTCATCTAGTTAAAATTTTGTAGTTTTTTTAGTGCTTTACTAATGGACAGATGTATTGTTCTCTCTTGATTCAGATGGAACTACTGAGTGGAGTTGTAGGCATGTGATTCTTACTGAAAATGTGTCAAGATTTGCCTCCTGGATGGTGAGTCTAGTGTTAGTAATGGCTGCAATAATTTGTCCTTTGTGTAAACTTTTTATCCATCTACCCATCCACCCATCCCACCCACCCATCCACCCATCCACCCATCCACCCATCCACCTATCCATCCATCCAGTCTAGTGTCAGTGTAATGGCTGCAATAGCTCATACTAAGTGTAAACATTTCAAAGAAACTAAAACTAGACCCCTGTTTGTTTAGGGAGGAGAGGTGGAAAATGAGTCATCCAAATGCTTGGAAGATTATGTAAAGGTAGAGTAAAACATATGGAATGTAAATTATTTTCAGATTAATTGGATGAAGCATTACTTGTTCATACTATACTAATCTATAATGTCATATTTTAAAGTCCAAAACAGAAAATACAACATTTGGCAAGCAGCTAGTTTATGGTGATCAATGTTATGTTGGCGGTGGGACAATATACAGCAAATATGAACAAGGTAGTCAAGTCAATAGTACTACCTTATTAGTTATGACCTTGCTTGGATGCAACCTACAATCTATCCCATTTTCTATCTATCCCATCTTGTCCCATTAACCCTATCCTATCCATCCATTCTTTGTCTATCCATCCATCCATCCATCCATTCTGCCATCCATCCATCCATTCTGCCATCCATCCATCCATCCATCCATCCATTCTGCCATCCCATTCAATCCATCCCATCCATTCATCCATTCATCCATCTATCCATTTTGCCATCCATCCATTCTGCCATCCTATCCATCCATCCCATCCCATCCCATCCCATACATTCATCCATTCATCCACCCATCCATCCATCCATCAATCCATCCATCCATTCTGCCATCCCATCCATCCATCCATCCCATCCATCCCATCCATCCATCCATCCATCCATCCATCCATCCATCCATCCATCCATCCATCCAACACATGTCCACCTTGTCAATTCACTCATTCATCCAATAATTCATTAATTTGTCTTTTTTGATCTGTTGCTTATTTGTTTATATATTCTTTCATTTCTTTATTTTCATCCTTCACAGGTACTCTATATGTTTATGAAAAGGGTTTCATCTTCCTTCACCCCAGATGTGGAGCTATTTCATTGCCTTTATCTGTCATTTCAAGAATGCAGTTTTATGATGGTGTAAGCACAATTCAATAATTGCAGATAAAATTATAATACTTAATATATGGAAATATAGCTATTTGAAAATAAGGTCTTGTTGCATGTTGAATACCAAGCTTGAAATATATCATCTGCTCATATGTAATAATTGCCGCACAGAAGAAAATACACAATATGAAAAAGGTGCACTGCCAGGTAAAGTTTGGAACAATTTCATATTCCACAAATACTCCTATCACCTATATATATTCCTATCACGCATTTCAGGATTGACATGCAACAAAAACGTTTGAGACTTTTTTGAAATAAAATATTCATTTTATAATATTTATTTAATATATATTATTTAATGTTTTGCCATAGGAATCCAGCAGTACAGTGGCATTGATGATACTGAAGTACAATCCTTCCTTAACAGCACACCTTCCTTCACATCTTGTAAATAATACCAATACCCTAGTTATAGCATTGATGCCAAGGACTAAGATATTTAGACAGTTTTACAGTGATGTTCTACCTCTGTGGAAAAACACCTCAGATAAAACAACTCCTTTATTAGAAATGATCTCAGGTAACAATTTTAATTATTAATAGCTGATTTTCTGGTTGATACATATTAGTAATAGACCACTACTAGTGCCAGTTTTAAAAGCCAAAACAATGTGGAAAAAAAAATTATTTCAACCTAATTGATTTTTATTCATTTTGAAATAAAACAATTAAACCTCTTGCCCTCATGGTCCATAAGTCAGTAGCTCATTTTGCCTTCAGTGGCCTCACTCATTTATTAAGTAAAGTTACCGTTGCTTGTTGTTGGTTCTCTCCTCTGCTTTAATATAAATATAATAATATAATAGTTCCTGAGAATTATTAGAACTCAATGCTCTTACATAAGTGTCCTAAAGTCAAAAGCAATAAAAATTTACAAGGTTTTCTCTCTACGTTCTCAGTCTTGGTTTTACTCCCTCCACAAAAATCAGCCTCCTAAATTCTGATTCGATCTATCTGTAGCCTTATCAAGTGGGTTGCGAAACTTGTTAGGCTTTCCATCCACCATGGAGTTGTGGAACCAATTAGATTTCTTTCATATAGTTACCATGAGGCAGTGATTCCTAGTCTTTGAGCCATTTTCACTAAGTCAAACCTATAATATTTTTTGTGAATTATGAATTATTGTTTTCTTTTAATGTTTCAGACTTACCAGATGACTTGCACATAATGTATGTATGCAATACATAGTTAAGGGAGTTGGCACCTAATTTACTACATCCCACAGTGCTCAGGATTATCCTTTCTTTAGGTATTTGGGATTAGAAGAGCACAAGATGCTATCTCATCCACAGACGGGGCCTACAATACAGCATGCTATGATGTCTTTTCCTGATCTCAAAAGGTAAACACTGAATACTTTAAGACTAAAAGGTCAAACTTCAAAATCCATTTGAGCCAAACCTATAATGACATAAAAGAAGAGCAACTTATTATCCATTGTTTTCTTGGATGTTTGACCTTAGAGTGCTTTCTATTAGTAGAACCGACCTGTGTGAGCAACCAGTTTGTAAATGGTACACATCAGGTCTAAAGAACTGGATGCATAACCAATTACTAAAATCTTATGATGACGATGACGATGATAATGAGGATGATGATGATAGTGATGATGATGATGATGATGATGATGATGATGATGATGATGATGATGATGATGATGATGATGATGATGATAAGGTTAATGTATACCAGCAAAAGAGTTGTAATATTCTTATTTTGCTGTGCAATGAAGTAATAATAATAATAATAATAAATTTTATTTAAGATGGGTATACACTCATATAACAGTATATCAACTGGCTAATAAATGGCCCACTAATAAGAACAGACAACAGGCCACTCCAACTTAATTGAAAGTGCCCCAAATCTAAATTCATAATTTAGTTCAGTTTAAATTCGTAGTTCTAAATTCATACTGAACACCTCTGTATTTAATTCCGACCCTAGTTTTTAATTCCGACCTTTCGTTATTTGACCTAAGGATTATGCCTTCTATTGTGGCCGACCTAAACATTAGGGGTGTTGTTCGAATGCCCAGATCATTAGGGGAGTCAAAATTTGGATAACCGTTAAAGCCCTAATGACAAGGGCACGCCATTGTGAACCCCTTATGAGTATGTGTTCTGGCTCAAGAAGCCCAATGATTATGGCAAATAAATCAGTAAACGATACGTGACAAGTGCTTCAATTAGCAGGAAGTTTGTTATCAGCCGGAGTTTACAGTCCGTGTTATCTATCTAAATTCTCAAGCTGACCTAGCAACTAATCTTAGTTTGTGGATAAATTTATGTTCAGTTGTTAATAGGAACTGTAAAATCAACTTCAACAAAGTTTCTTACCTATCATTATAAGTTTTTTACAGTTTGTGAATGAGATTGCTTTGGTTTGGCGCGAAAGTCGTAGTTGATATAAGCCAGTGTTCGAATAACATCTTCTTAGGTTCTTGGCTAACCTGACACCATAGCGAGCCATCCTGTGATCTGAACTGCCGTGTTTCTTTGAAATTTGCCTTTGTCGCCTTACGCTAATAATCATTCGCTAGCAGTTCTAGTACATGTACGTACTCCGACGAAGGACTAGCGTCCGAAGCGTCAGTAAGTTTTTTCATCTTTTCACGGTGTATAATTTACCTTTTCATCATTACTGTTTCATTAGAAACACCGACGCAGCTCACACTAGTTTTTAGCTAGTTATATCTTTTCATGTACGTAAGGACAAGTCAGATCGGCCAAAATATTGCACTTCAAGAATCTGCTTTTGTTTTATCATGTTTGAAGATTAGGACTGACGTCGTCAATTAACACTCAATTACGCCGACAACGGTGTTTCATATTACCAAAGGGGCTTTTTATTTCATATCTATGGTTGCCATATCCTGACTATTTACATGATTATCAAAAAATGAGAAAGATTTCGGTAGAAATAATTCTCAAAATTTACAATACCGAAAAAAATGAAGTGAAATAAAACAAATTGAAAAGACAAAACTGGTATGATAGTTGAAGAGCGTTATTTAATACTAGTTTATATCGCTGCGCCTAATTAAAGATCCCTGAGCTTAAGTCTAAACAGGAGTGAGAACTTACCGGCTTATAGATCCACGCCACCACGGAGCTTTCTAGTATACGTTTAAAAGTTAAACAACTGCCTGTCCTCAGCAAATTACTAGTATACGTTAAACAACTTGCTTCTCATTACACCTATCTGTAATAGCTTACGGACAGAGTTAACACACGCTAAAATAATATCTTAACAAACTCACTGTCCTTGATAAATTAGCCTATAGGTACGGGCTTACGCACAGAGTTAACACACGCTAAAAAGATATCTTAGCCAACTCACTGTCCTTGGTAAATTAGCCCTATCCGTAAGGGCTTACGGACAGAGCGTTAACACACGCTTAAAAGATATCTTAGCAAACTCACGGTCCTTGGTAAATTAGCCCTATCCGTAAGGGCTTACGGACAGAGAGTTGACACACGCTAAAAAGATATCTAAACAAAGTCACTGTCCTTGGTAAATTAGCCCTATCCGTAAGGGCTTACGGACAGAGTTAACACACGCTAAAAAGATATCTTAGCCAACTCACTGTCCTTGGTAAATTAGCCCTATCCGTAAGGGCTTACGGACAGAGAGTTGACACACGCTAATAATAAAAAGAAATAAAATCGCTAAAAAAAGAAAAAAAGCCAGTGTTCGAATATGAACATCTTCTGTAAGCATCTCCTTAGGTTTTTGGCTAACCTGACACCATAGCGAGCCATCCCGTGATCTGAACTGCCTAGTTTCTTTGAAATTTGCCGTGGTCGCCTTACGCTGATAATCATTCGCTAGCAGTTCTACTACATGTACGTAAGAACAAGTCAGATCGGCCAAAATATTGCACTTCAAGAATCTGCTTTTGTTTTATCATGTTTGAAGATTAGGACTGACCTCGTCAATTAACACTCAATTACGCCGACAACGGTGTTTCATATTACCAAAGGGGCTTTATTTAATACTAGTTTATATCGCTGCGCCTAAAACTGCATATTTTCAATGCGCTAAAAGATCTCTAACCGAGCACTTGAGGACGAATGGTGAATTAGCTTTATCCGTCAAGGCTTACGGACAGAGAGTTAACGTGCTGTTAAAAGATATCTTAATAACTCACTGTCTTCAGCCGGTACTGATTAGTTTTAACAGTGTGATAACTCTCTGTTCGTAAGCCTTTCGTACAGGACTAATTTACGAAGGACAGTGAGTTATTTTTGTTTAGACATCTTTTTAGCGTGTGTCAACTCTCTGTCCGTAAGCCCTTACGGATAGGGCTAATTTACCAAGGACAGTGAGTTGTCTAAGATATCTTTTTAGCGTGTGTTAACTCTGTCCGTAAGCCCTTACGGATAGGGCTAATTTACCAAGGACCGTGAGTTGGCTAAGATATCTTTTAAGCGTGTGTTAACGCTCTGTCCGTAAGCCCTTACCTATAGGCTAATTTATCAAGGACAGTGAGTTTGTTAAGATATTATTTTAGCGTGTGTTAACTCTGTCCGTAAGCTATTACAGATAGGTGTAATGAGAAGCAAGTTGTTTAACGTATACTAGTAATTTGCTGAGGACAGGCAGTTGTTTAACTTTTAAACGTATACTAGAAAGCTCCGTGGTGGCGTGGATCTATAAGCCGGTAAGTTCTCACTCCTGTTTAGACTTAAGCTCAGGGATCTTTAATTAGGCGCAGCGATATAAACTAGTATTAAATAACGCTCTTCAACTATCATACCAGTTTTGTCTTTTCAATTTGTTTTATTTCACTTCATTTTTTTCGGTATTGTAAATTTTGAGAATTATTTCTACCGAAATCTTTCTCATTTTTTGATAATCATGTAAATAGTCAGGATATGGCAACCATAGATATGAAATAAAAAGCCCCTTTGGTAATATGAAACACCGTTGTCGGCGTAATTGAGTGTTAATTGACGACGTCAGTCCTAATCTTCAAACATGATAAAACAAAAGCAGATTCTTGAAGTGCAATATTTTGGCCGATCTGACTTGTCCTTACGTACATGAAAAGATATAACTAGCTAAAAACTAGTGTGAGCTGCGTCGGTGTTTCTAATGAAACAGTAATGATGAAAAGGTAAATTATACACCGTGAAAAGATGAAAAAACTTACTGACGCTTCGGACGCTAGTCCTTCGTCGGAGTACGTACATGTACTAGAACTGCTAGCGAATGATTATTAGCGTAAGGCGACAAAGGCAAATTTCAAAGAAACACGGCAGTTCAGATCACAGGATGGCTCGCTATGGTGTCAGGTTAGCCAAGAACCTAAGAAGATGTTATTCGAACACTGGCTTATATCAACTACGACTTTCGCGCCAAACCAAAGCAATCTCATTCACAAACTGTAAAAAACTTATAATGATAGGTAAGAAACTTTGTTGAAGTTGATTTTACAGTTCCTATTAACAACTGAACATAAATTTATCCACAAACTAAGATTAGTTGCTAGGTCAGCTTGAGAATTTAGATAGATAACACGGACTGTAAACTCCGGCTGATAACAAACTTCCTGCTAATTGAAGCACTTGTCACGTATCGTTTACTGATTTATTTGCCATAATCATTGGGCTTCTTGAGCCAGAACACATACTCATAAGGGGTTCACAATGGCGTGCCCTTGTCATTAGGGCTTTAACGGTTATCCAAATTTTGACTCCCCTAATGATCTGGGCATTCGAACAACACCCCTAATGTTTAGGTCGGCCACAATAGAAGGCATAATCCTTAGGTCAAATAACGAAAGGTCGGAATTAAAAACTAGGGTCGGAATTAAATACAGAGGTGTTACTGTTTGATTTTTATTGTCAGTTAACTTTATGCTTGTTATATCCAGTTACCTTGCTCATCTGCATGTGAGGAGTGCAGGGGATGTACCTGTGCATACAGATGATATTGCAGTAGTACTAGGAGAAACAAAGAAACAACATACTGTTTGATGGTTATTGACTGTTAACTTTATGCTTGTTATATCCAGTTATCTTGCTCATCTGTATGTGAGCAGTGCAGGGGATGTACCTGTGCATACAGATGATATTGCAGTAGTACTAGGAGAAACAAAGAAACAACATACTGTTTGATGGTTATTGACTGTTAACTTTATGCTTGTTATATCCAGTTATCTTGCTCATCTGTATGTGAGCAGTGCAGGGGATGTACCTGTGCATACAGATGATATTGCAGTAGTACTAGGAGAAACAAAGAAACAACATACTGTTTGATGGTTATTGACTGTTAACTTTATGCTTGTTATATCCAGTTATCTTGCTCATCTGTATGTGAGCAGTGCAGGGGATGTACCTGTGCATACAGATGATATTGCAGTAGTACTAGGAGAAACAAGGGATAATGAAAATGTAGAAGAAAATAATAACCTTGAGGTTAGTTGATTAAAACTGAGAAAGGCATTGCATTCTGGCAGCCAGTCACTAAGTTAAAGATGACAATCAGTTTGTTCGCTGCTTACTTCACTAGCCTTCCTCTTTGATGTGGGTGTCATGGGGGGCTGGGGGGGGGGGGGGTACCACTGGGGGCATGAGATTTGAGGGGGGCAAGTCATTAAAAAAAATCAGGCTTAAATGGGGGACCACACAAAAGAATTTAAGTTGATAGGGGTATTGATTAAATACAGCACTTTTATAATACACAGAACTTTATTAACTCAGGTGGGCCATTTTTAATGCAATAGCGAAAATGGGGGGGGGGGGGGGGTCAGATTTCTCCTATAGTTACCAAGTAAATCCCACCAACCCATCTCCCTCCCCTCCCTGATAAAAAATTGCATGATACCTCCTAGTAAGTTGTTTCTTCTGTGGTCCCATTTTAGCTCTTGTTGACAATATTGACTGGAGTACCAGGCAGTGGCAAGAATCAGCTGTGTGATACATTAGTGAAACTAGCAAAAGACGACAGCAAGTATGTACTAATATTTTATAACCAATACAGTTTGCACATTTATCTACACTTCCTGTCGCAGGACATGTGTCATTCCCTTTTGTATTTGGTCTCATCCATATTAATGTTTCTTAGTTCCAACTTGATCTCTCAAATGCTACTAGCAAGCAAAGTAACAATACTCAAGGGAATGACAGGTGATATGAAATGGGAAACAGCCTGTGGATTAGTTTGATATGATATTAGAAAGTTTTTTAGAATTTCAATTATAATAAAAGCATATTGAAAAGGACTATAATAATATTTGTATGTGGTATGATATATACATGTGTGCTCATGTGAGTATATGCATGAGATATATATGTGCAGAACAAAAATAAAGTTATTGTTATTCAGTTATGTTACTTTATTGGTAGACTTTCTCCATGTATCACAATTATGATAATCTCAGTTCAATATACCATTCACAGATGGATCATACTAAGGACCCCAATATCTTATGCTTTGCCATTTGATGCTCAAGGTAAGAATCAGATTCACTGCTAGACTTGTATGATTCTTTATCTATTATTATTATTATTATTAATACTGTTATTATTATTATTATTATTAATACTGTTATTATTATTATTATTGTTATTATTATTATTAATTATTATTAAATAAATAAATGACTAAAGTATAACTCGTATTTCCAAAAGCATTGCAAACATCACTAAGTAATACCTTAACAAGCCAAAGAAAGTTGCTTGGGAGAATATCTGGAAGGAAAAGAATACGAGTGATCCTTGTTTCTCCAGGGTAAGGAGATAATATCTTGTTTCTCTCTAATCATATAATGAATCCCTCGTGTTAGGATGACCGTTTCACCATCACAGCCTATAGTATAGCTTATGGTAGTCTGATTAAAAAAAGTTCCAGAAATTATCCACCCCCCCTTTCCCCTCCCAACAGAGGAATTCTGGACTTCCAAGGGGTAGGGGGGTCAGAGGAAGAACAAAAAATACAGAGTTTGTATGGAAGAAAATTGGAATTTCCAGGGGGTAGGGGTAGTCTTAAAAAATGTCTTCCCTGAGGGGTATGGATAATAAATGTTTCTGGAACTACACATTCCAAAACAGCAGGTTATAGGCAATTGGTCAATCCAAGTATTGCTTGGTCTTATGTTGGTCTTCATATTACATAGGTTCACTGATATTGTAGATGTAGTCCAGGCTATATACAACCATCCTAATCCAGAGGTTAAGAAGAACATCAAGATAGGTGCTGTGACGTGCTGTATTGATCCAGATAACATGTTCATGGAGGAAAGGTAATTTATATAATCAAAGAAGATATTCATAGATAGTCATATTCGAGAGAGTGGATCTTATAAAAGTAACCACCAGGTGTAGCAAAACAAATTACCCATTTAGGGTGAACACCAATCAGCAGCAGAAATATTTAATGATTACTACAGATTACATTGAATTTATTTCATCTAAAAATGAGTACCTTTTATTTAGATACACCCTTCCAAAACTATTAGACCAATGTGCACAAGGTATGTTAATACAGTCATGTTTGCATCTATACAACAAACAATACAATCATATACAATCTGGAAAGAACTCTTTATGCTGACATTTTGATGATAATGATTGTCATCAGGTTGGGTTGATAATATCGTGTTTACAAGTTGCCTTGACCCACAGGTAAGCTACCACAATATATAGCTTCTGATAATGCCAATACTTTCACAGAGCCTGATCTTAAAATTACAAGATTCTGAACCACTTCTATTATCCATTCTGAGGTTGAGGGAAAACTTGGTCGAGTTGGCATTGCAGTGCATTGTGGGACTGTTGTAGGGGACATGTTTCCAACATCACACAATACATTGCAACTCAATGCAATTTTTTCCCTCAACCTCCAAATAGGAAACCCCAAATAGCTAATAACAAGAGCTGTGTACTAGGGTGAATGCGCCGACAGGTTTTGGTGTGAAAAGTCCCCTCTAAGTCTAAGTGTAACGTCAAATGCACCCCCTTAATCAATTCTCCCCAAGACATTATCGTTATTGTCTGGGATCACCCATATTCCATAACTCAAAACTTATAGGCTGCAGCTGTTTCTCCCCTCACCGGCTGTTATCGTGTCTTTTATTCCAGAATGACAAGCTTACCATGGTCCAGAAATTAGTCCGGACTTGTAACCCTGAAGCAGCATTTATTCTAGCTAAAGGTGGAGAGGTTACACGGTAAAGATCAGTGTAAATCACTTGTTTTATTCTTTATTCATTTCATATACCATGTTTATTATAATGCTAGCTTGTGATGTCCTGTGATAAAGATCTGTAACAAAATATTTATCATAACAATAGATCTTCAGATGTAGACCTCATCCTGTCAGACAGTGCCTTCCTAAAGAAGAGTGCAGTGCAGAAGAAACACCTGATGTGCCCGGGATGGTGAGTGGAAGATAAAATATCGTGCATTTACATGAAATGCTAATCATATTGGGGAGGGCACAACAACAATTAAAATTCTGAAAAAAGGAGGCCAGTCATCTAAACTGCAAGCTGACTCAGAAATCTTGTGATTTTGCACCGCATGAGTAGCCTTTTCTTGTAGGATTGACTGCTTAGGATGATTACGCTGACATATACTCTTCCACAGTGCGCAATCATTCTTAGAGGACTACTTACCTATATTGTATTGACTTTATGGAATGACTGTTGATATTAAAGACGGTCTTTTCTTTTTGTAGGTCACTGGGTATATTTAATTCTGGTTCTACAGAACCTCTTGTCAACGAGGCGAGTGCATAATATCTCACTTTTCACAAACTGTACTATATAAGTTCCTTGGATTTTGATTTCGCTATTAAACTAACTGTCCCTAGTTTCATGCCATAAATAAAATAAATGTACTAATAAAAAGAACCTTTACTCATCTGTACACAGTGTTTTATTGTAATCGTTTCTTCTCTCTCTTGCATTCAGGTCTACATCAACCTATTTGGACCACTTGACAAACATCAGTTTGTATCTAACCTAAGAGGTATCTTCTATCTTGGGTATTTTTATTGAGCAACCATCCAAATGAGGCTATGAGAAACTGATTTTTCTATTGTGTGATTGTAGCTCTACAAGGACCGTTCCATCTGAAGGAGTGCTTAACAAAAGGTATGTGTTCGGTTAAGGGGTTAAAGACTAAAGGTTTTGTATCCCTAATAGGCCATTTGCATTATGGCGTCATTTACTTCCACTACCAGACTTCATTGCACACTGTCTTTTGTTCTGTTAATTAGCACTAATTGTCTCACTATTCCCATTAGGAACTACAAATTTGAATAAGAAAGAAAATTCACGAAGCATTTTGGTAGTGGTAGTAAAATGACGCCATAATGCAAATGGCATATTAAGACTCCCAATAGATGAATACATTAGGCATGCTCTAGTGGGACGTCACAGAAGTGAGTCATATAGTTAAGACACACAGTGAATAGTTCAGTCAGTGGTAAAAGTGACTAAGGGATGGACTTCTTACACATGCACACAAAACATTCCATGTGTTTATTCAAGACAAGACAACAGCTTAAAATCCTTGGACAGTCAGGTCATCCCCCTTGTCCACTCCTTCACAGTCGCCCCACCCCTTCCCCCTAATTTTCCAAGTTATCGTGTTTTTGTTTTTGTTTTCCTATCAGGAGCCATTCACAGTATCAGAGGACATGTACATTTTACAGGTTGGTGTCGTAATACGTTGGGGTCCAGAAGTTATTTCATTCTGTCTCCAATGCTAGCATTCTTCACAGTTTTTATACAATATTATCATTATTGATCAAGACGTGCTTCTTCAATGTTGGCAGGGCAATAGATTTCCTCTCTCTAGCCTTGTGCAAGTGCTTCAGAATTTTGCGCGGGATTTTTATTCTCGTGGGAATAAATAGTTAGTGACACAACAGTTCCTTTTCCCCTTCTTTCACACCCCATCCATTCAACACTTTGCTCAATGGACCGGTTAAGCCGTGGTTTTTATTCGTGTAGAACTGTGAAATCAAATATTTGGGATGTTCAATATCAAATATTGAGAAGAGAATAAGGATATAAAGAAATGGGAAAAGAAATGGGAAAAGAAATGGAAAAAGAAATGGGAAAAGAAATGGGAAAATCGATAAAGGCATATTAATCATGGTATCGATGATTTTCTGCTTCAGATCATAATACCATTAGTGAGGTTCATTGGACAGCACTAAAAGGCAGTTTAACAATGAATACAGTAGATATGACTATCGTGCCTAGACCACCTCCGAAACATGCTCAGAATGGGGATGTGGATCATCACACCTTGTCATATTTTATGATCTTCACGGGATTCTCTTTGAAAGATGATGCGCTGAAGGACTGGCTGAGAACGTGTGTCAAACAGGTAAGGAATCTTAATCCTAATCAAAATAAGACTGGACGTTTGAGATTGGGATACTGGGAACCCTTTGGATCGAGCAGGAGTAAGCGCAGAAAGACTGTACGAACCAAATGAAAATCTTATCATAGAGTTCCCAACAATAACCAAAGAATCCCAAATAGGGGTACCTGAGAAAGAAGCTATATGTGTGTAACGACCCTTGCGCAATAGCATCGCCCAACATCACTCTGTCATTGGCTCAGATGGCTCACTATATCAGCTGTTATTATACTAAACTTGCTAACAATAATCATACCATACCATGATAGCCAGATAATCTGCCTCAAATCGATCTTATCAGCAGTGTTTTTATTGAGCCTTTCTTCCAATGTGTTAGAAACCCCAAAAGAAGAAACTAAAGACCTTGAAAGACTTGACGAAAAAGGAACTTGATCAGATCAGTGTAAGTTGTAGTGCACTCAGTCATTGATAAAAGACTTGAGTTGTGATTATTGAGTGTGATTAAAACAGGTTGCACCCCTGCAAGGTCACGGCTAGGAATTTATCCACGATATTTCATAGAATAGGCCCCTTGCGCCCTCAGTGCAAGGGATCTAAATTCTGGAACAAGACATAGTCTAAACCCTTAAGAATCAAAAACAGTCTCTGGTGAGACTAAATTATTTTCTTTTCTATGATAGTGAATTTTGTTTCAAACTAACTCCTGGTTTGTGTATGTAGGCGAACCACAAATGCGATCCGCTTCCAGAGGGATGGTTTTATACTGGAACTACATACGTAAGCTTAACAGGAGAGAAGACCTTTCAGCATCCATGTATCCTTCGTCCTTCGTCCTTCGTCCTTCTCCTATACTAATGATCTGAGAGGCTGGGGGAAGAGGGGGGCGTGGGTTAGGAGTATGCTTACTCGTAAAATCTATAATGGGGTTATAAGGGGCATGCAAACATTTTGTGTTAAAACAGAGTGACTTCGCAAAACTCTATTACTCGCTTTTCATTATATTTTTTTAATTATATACCAAGTGTCAAAGTTCAATTTTCCTCAATTTCTATTGGTCGAGAGTGTGTCACGTGAACGTGAAGAAATTCGACTGTTTCCTGGCGACCATTTTGGGAGGGGAATATTATGTTATGGACCGGGAATAACAAAACCGGAAGTCACGTGAATGAAAAATATATATAAACCGGAAACCAGAAAGCAACACATTTGAGCTTGCGTTTGCAAAATCCATTCACACGTTTTCTTTCACGAAACATCAGAATAAACATGGAGTCTTCCCGATTTTCTTGTTCTCTTTGACACTTGGTATGATAATAAAGCACTTATTTACTGGGACCTCGGGAAAGCAGTATGTTTTGCGTTCCCTCGGCTCCGCCTCGTGAAACATCAGCGTTCTCGGGACCACAAAACATACTGTTTCCCTCGGTCTCAGTATAAAGTGCTAAATGTCGTCATAAATGAATTGATATTAATCAATTGGATATTAATGTTTCCCATTTTCTTTTGGTCACCTTTAGTTTTTCTTTTCTCCAAGAAACCCAACCCATAATAAACATAATTCCCCCCCCCCCTCCCCACCCTTGTCGTGACGTTAAAAAAGAAATGTTTCTCCTTGACCATTCCACCCAGTAATGGATAAATTTATTCAGCAACACCTAACGTCAACTAATGAAGATATCATGAAGCATAATGCCAGCGTAGATGCCATGCCACAAGTTGATATATTCAAAACAACTTGAACATTCTCAACACTGACTTGTCAAATAACTTGAAGAAAAAGATCGAATGACCCCCTTAAAAACATCCTTTAACGGTTTTCCTTTGGTCAGCCTTGAAGTTTTATTTTACTTCATGTTTTGGACGTACACCTATATAGATATATTCTTCAAAGGTGTTTAATCTCTTACTATTTTAAGTTAAACGAAAAAATTAGAGAACTCGTATTTCATTGCAAAGTTTTGTGGGTTTTTTCGTTATCTAGGGAGCGCAGTCCTTTACCTTGAATATTGTTTGGATTACCTGTTCACGCAGGCGGTAGAAGGTACAAAAATGGTATGGCGTGCCCAACTTATCAGAGCACGGTCTCGTAGTCTTGTATTTTCGTACTGTGTGTAAAGGCAAATCCTGTTGGACAATCCTTTCCGCGAGCACAGGCAGCCCAACAAAAACGGAGCGGACTGAAAGGTGGGGCCAGCGTCTGCATGGACTGGAGAACAATCACAAGTTTGAGTAAAAGAATGTTTTCATATCCTTGTAAACGTTGGCCTTGCCTTGCCTACTCATAGTCGCTTGAAGTCGGTCTTTGTCGTTTTTGCCGGACTGGATTGACATAAATGTATCGAAAGTTTCTATTTCATGAGACATTTACCTATTAGAGTGAAAGGTTTAGCATTATCTATTTATAAATTGTGATACAAGTGTGCTTTATCGACACTATAAAGAACTGAAAAACAACTAACTTATTTATAATTTATGATTCCAATCGCTTTGTAAAGTTTTGCATATACCTCGTTTAGCAGAAATTAAAAATGCGTTTTTCAATGTCTCTTTTCCAAAATTTGTAAGGTCTCACTTTGGAGAAAATAATAATAAAGGAATAACTTTCTTTCTTCCTTTTATATTTTTCTTCTTTTTTTGCATTGCTTTGGTTAGAAATAAGAAATGGGACCGTACCTCCAGACATCTAGTGCTGAAGCGCAGTATGGCAGCGCGAAGCATTTACGGCTACGCTTGAGATTTCGGCCTCAACACCGCTGTCCAGTGACTGATCAGGGAGCTCGGCCGAAGCTTAAGGGAGAGGTTAGTCGGCCCTTAGACCGTAGATGATTAACCCCTTGCTATGATGACCAAAGGTTTTTGCTTAGTTTCTCTGGTGAGTACCCTCCTATTATTTTATCGTATCAAGTGGGACGCATAAAATAACGAAATTTATGTACGCTTTGAAAATCTTAACGGGACTTTTGTTAACAGTCATGCGCATATTCGGTACGAATTTAGGCAGTTTATAAACTGTTTCTCAAGGTTGCGTGCGTATCAAACTATTTAAGGAACTTGACGGACCATGATACCAGAACAGTCTTCAGTCTTACTGAATTTGCGTTTTTCAGTTTTGTGGCCCGTCAAGCTGGATGCGCACGCAACCTTGGTCAAAGAAAATATTGGTGAAAGTTTTTCTTGCATATCCATACGAAGCCTGAAATTCACTATGTGTGGGTGACGTGAATACAATCAGCAAAAGGTAACAACAATATGGAATTTTCCTAATCTTTGTCTGCACGTTCAGTTCCAGCTTAATTTCTCTGCCTGCATTACATATAAATAGAATACATTTCAAGCTTGGTAAGCAACATGCCACTAAATAAAAAGGCTGTATTAGTACTATATCGAGGTGGTTTTCAAAGGGCTACTTGCAAGCACACATAACTGTGTGCTTGGGCTGATTCGTGCAACGTTGGCAACAGATATATTTCACTAAGTTAAGTAACTCTTCCAGCAATAAAACGAACAAAGTAACAAAAGCTACTCCCTCGGTGTGATTTCGGTTGCGTCAAACATCGCACCATGAAACCCCAAAAATTGGGCTACCTGTGTTTACAGCATCTTTTTACACAGGAAGCCCAAAAAAGTTCTCCATTCTTCGAGCTGAATTAAATATTCAGGGAGAGAGAAAAAGTAACAGATGGAACTGATGGGGATTTTATAAAGAAAATACTTCTCAACTCATCCTGATTTTGCTTAAAGACAACAATTATCTTATACTCTGTGAAAAATACAGATTTTTACAAGATGGCAATGGCCAAAATCGTCACTGAGGCAATTAGACAAGGACAGAAAACAGCTGTGGAATTTTGACATTGCATCACACTAAAATTACTTCATTACAGATAGAAAGAAAGGATCGTATGACCTATATCTATATTGGATACTAAACGGTTAAAGTTTATTTAATTAACGAATTATTCAATAGTCACAGAAGACAATTCTTTCTCGTAGCTTCAAGACGGGTTTTTACCTCTTAACTTTTGACCCAATTTCGTTGGTTTAAACAGTTTCTTCATCAATCTTATAAAGTTTAAGCTTATTTTATTTTATTATTAGGTTTTTCATTAGCCTTAAGTTTTGGATATTTCAGAATTCACTTATAAACTGAAGCTTTACAATACTTATTAATTTGATATCATGGAATTAAATGAAATGGCTGTATTTTCGAAGTGGGTTTCAAGAGACACCGATGAAAAAGGTTATGACAGAACTACGAAAGTACAAAATAATGAAGAAGCTTTCGTTAGTGCATTTCGAAAGTGGGCAGAACGTCCAAATAAGCTTGAAACAAAACTAAAAATTATGGTGCGTCGAGGTGTTCCTCCAAAGTGCAGGGAAGATTTGTGGAGAGTTGGAAGTGGCGGGGATACAAAGCTACAAAAGCATCCCAATTATTTCCAAGAAACCATCAATGAAATTGGTAAGATAGTATTCTTTGATTGTACATGACCTCATAGCAGCCATCTTGTTGGTAGAATTTAACAAAAGAATTTTCAATAAATTCTTATGTTTAAATGCCATCCAACATGGCTGCCGTGTCGTTTGTAAATTCACTCCCAAGGGAATGGTTCAAAACCAGCAATATCCAAAGATCATTTTTAAATGATTCTGACTTCCAATTTTCCATTTCCCACCCTTCTGCTCATTTTTTTGCTCTCCCTCTGCTTCATTTGGTTTATATCATAACATTAAGAGATTTAATTGACCACTCACCTTTTTGGAGTCTGGGGTTTGATTCCCAGACTAGCTTGTTATCACTTGTGAGAAGAGTCTGTAAATATAGGTCTCCCTTGATTTAAGGAGTCTTCTCAAGGTTTTGAGTCGCTGTTCCTCTCTCTGAACTTAGATCAACTTAGAGGTTATTAGGGTTCTCAAAAATTAGATAATTTGTTCTTCTAGGCATACAGATCCCAAGCCAGTTACCAGAAAACATGTTTGCCAGTCAACAAACCAGCCCTAATTATTATCTCTTGAGTCTGTCTGGAAGAAAAAAACTATTGGATATATTATACGTCATGACCCAAGTCCATCCAGACATACAATTCTGTCCATTACTCCCTTCCATTGCTGCTCTATTTCTACACATAATGGATGAAGATGGGTGCTATTGTTGTTTAGCTGCAATGCTGGAAGAGAACAGGGTCTCATTTTTTGACCAGAGTCAAAAAGCAGTAGCTGCAATGGCAAAGACTTTCCAGGATTGTTTGAAACAGTTTATGGTAAGTTAATGCATAGCCTGTATTAAACAAATGAATATATATTTTGCATACAAATATAAGATTTTTTATTTCTTATGAAATTATGGTGCTAGTTACTAAGACACAAAGCTATTGTCATTACTTATACTAGCCAGAGATTGATTGACTGATGCAACTGTGACAAGTACTATTGTCAGTAATAAGAATTTGCAAATTAAAATCAAAATTTTTGTAAACTGACCAAGTAGGATTGTAATTTAGTTGAGGGAAAGATGTTTTTAAGAGCAAACTCTTTTCATAGTTAAACCAGGGTCTTGAATTGATGTAATTGCTTGCCTACATGGCATTCTGCTGTGTTTTTTCTTTCTTTTAGAAACCTTCATATGTCCAGTTGAAAATGGTTGTGTCTGCATCAAGTGAAGTGGAAGTAACAAAAGCAACCATTCTCTTTCCTGACTGGTTGACATGGCTCTTCAAATACCTTGATATCTGGACCCTTGTAAGTATCATCTTATAATTAATTCACTTGAATGATATTTTCTGATCGCTAAAATTTCTGTTGAGCCATGATCATCATCTGAGTAACTACACTAACTATAGCCGGTGTAGCTGCTCTGTAGGTCCTCTCTTCCCTCTTCCCTCTTCCCTCTTCCCTCTTCCCTCTTCCCTCTTCCCTCTTCCCTCTTCCCTCTTCCCTCTTCCCTCTTCCCTCTTCCCTCTTCCCTCTTCCCTCTTCCCTCTTCCCTCTTCCCTCTTCCCTCTTCCCTCTTCCCTCTTCCCTCTTCCCTCTTCCCTCTTCCCTCTTCTCTCTTCCCTCTTCCAATTACTCAGACCAATTGATTACCATTTCTATCACATATAATAACTGCTATCTTCATGAATATTCTTAACTCCAATAAATATATTTTCTGTGTTTGGTTTGTAAGGTGTATACAGTGGATAACTTCATGATACAAGGACCAAAAGTAATCGTAAGAATCGGATTAGTTGTGTTCAACTATTTCAGCAAGTGGCTGGCTTTTAAACAAAGTGAGAGAAATTATTTTTAATTACACCTTTATGTAAATCTCTTTGATCATGATATAATTCTAAAGTTTAATCAACTTATTAATAATCTATTTTGTGAATATCTGGTCCACCTTACTCATGATTGTTCATTTTGATTCTTCATTCATTGTTTATAGTTACAAGTGGAGATATTGAAGCACTGTTCAGTCATTTTATGAAAGAGTTGCCTTTAAAAGGTTATAGGTTATTAGAGGTACTTGTTATGGCTATATACTTAGACATGCCTGTAATGATATTGGAAGTAGGGTTGTTATTATGAATTGATAGTGCACACAGACTAACGTATCCCCTAATATAACCTGACTTGGCATTGATTCTTGGAATTCCTGGTTCTCCTTTCTTATTCTTTTAATTTAAGATTTTTTTCTACTATGTTTTAAAACCTGTATGCTAATTAAATTCCAATTCCATGCGCATCTTTGAATTAGCTGTGACCTGACTTAGATCATCTCATAGTTCAGTGTTTCAGGGTGCCATGATCGAAAAATTCTGCACCCTTATGTATAATGTTATCTATGTCTTACATAGGCAGCCTTCAAGATCCGTGGCTTATCAAAGAAAAAGTTGACCAAGTTGAAAAACAAGAATTTACAGCTGTTGGATGATGGGATATTAGAGGTCCCTTTTGATACAGCACCAGTTAAAATAACCACCCTATACAGCATACAAGGCTCTGATATGCTTTCAGCCACTCAGGTCTTTATTTTTGATTTATCATTAACGTCTTCATGTCCTATTTTTTCTTTTATCCATTCATCCATCCCTTCATCCATTCTTTGTACTATTGGCATTTTTTTATTTCTCCAGTGGGAAAAGCTTGCATCCTGGTTACCTGAAAAAATCCAGATTCAACATCCATTCTGCTTATTTTCAACCCAGAATGATGGTTGTAGGTGAGTAGCATTCTACATCAGATTTCTTACATGGTAACTTTTAAAATACTCCAATAATGAGTAGGTGCATAAGGCCCTCAAACAGTGCCCAGGGCTCTCCCATGAAAGTTCAATTTTATTAGCAAAGAGCGAGGTTGAGCAGGAAAAGGTTGTTATTCCTGTTAATAATATATAGTATCAATAATTTCAGATTTTCAAAATCATTTTAACTTTTAACAGTGCTCTTGTACACTTGGATATCTGATTGAACAGCTGACATATTTCGCATATTATTTTTGATTTTAAACAAATTTTTGTTGATTTTTGTTTTTTTCTATAATAATAGTATTCAGACTCTGTACAACAAGTGTGAGAATGAAACTGAAACCATCTTGTTAATCAAGACAAGCAAGGGTGAAGTGAGTGCCATGATTTTATTTTTCATTAAAAAACATCTTCCTTTTGTCATTCAATTTTTGATTTTGCTTGATTATTACCTTTACTAATATTCTTTAATTCCTTTGGGTTGAAGATGCCAATATTTTCCTCTGGCTTGTATATAACATATGAGGGGTCTAAACACTTTTCTTTATTGTGCAAAGGAGAAGGAGGGTTACTTATAGT
The DNA here is from genome assembly GCA_011057435.1 of Actinia equina. NCBI lineage: Eukaryota > Metazoa > Cnidaria > Anthozoa > Actiniaria > Actiniidae > Actinia > Actinia equina. The sequence goes on along the minus strand of WHPX01000106.1, from coordinate 36,303 downwards.
CCCCCCTTGCCACACCTTGTATGAAAGCATCCCCCAGGATTTGCACAATCTCAGTTTTCATATGGCATCAATATATAATCCACCTTCTCCCCCAAAAGATTTTTCATAGTCATCTAACTCACCCTCCCCTCCCCAGAATTTTCTGAATATGTCAGATGAATTTCCACTGACTTTCTGTTAAACATATATTTATATTAATATCTATAGTAATAAGAAAAAAATATTTAAAATATTTCTTTCTAGATCTTTGGAGCCTACTGCAGCACATCTTGGGGTGAAAGAAATGAGGTTCCCAAAAGTCTAACATATTTTGGTACAGGTGAAATGTTTGTTTTCAGTCTCCAACCAACACCTACCAAGTATTCCTGGAGTGGCCTTGAGGATGATGGAGAAAGCATCAATGAATATTTTATGGCTGGAGACAAGAATTGTCTAATGATAGGTGGAGGGTAAGCAAAATAGTACATAACTTTTTTTTATCCAAGAAAATTAAAATAGATAGGAATCTCCCAGCTGGTTAAGCTATAGATAGCGACTTAAAGGGTGATTGATGATACCTGCCTTAGAACATTTTTGAGCACCAGTAACACTTAGATATTGTGTGTGTGTGGGGGGGGGGGGGGGGGGGGTTGGTGTTGAGGGTAGGGGAGTTGGGATGAAGTAAATGAGTTTTTAAAAAATATTGGGAGGAAAAGGAATAAAGGTACTTTCTTTCCGTTCAGAAGATATTGAACCTTCAAGAGGAGAAGTCATGAGTATAGAAAAAATTAAGCATACTCTCTTTTAAAATTTATCTTGTTCATTTTATAATCCTTTTCAGGGGGGGCAATGCAATATGGCTTGATGCTGAACTAAGCCATGGCCACAGTGGATCAAGCAAGACATTTAAAAATCATCCTCTTGCAAGTGGAAAAGATTTTGATTGTGTTAGAGTGGAAGTTCTAGCTTTTAAGAGTTAAAGAATCTATAGGAGTAGAAAATAATATTTACAACAAAAGGGGAAAATAAATTTAAAATTTGTGGGTTCAAATTTGTAATTCCCCATTTTTATGGCAACTGGAAGATATGTAAAGCAATTATTTTCAAATTCATTTAAAAAAATAATTATGTAATATTATTAAATATTATTAATATCTAGTAATTTGTCAATTAATTATTGTTTTTTTCACTTTTTCATCATTTTATTTAAGGGAATTGTGTAATTTCATTTTTTGCATATAAGTGAAAGAAATAACAGTCTGCATTCAAACTATATTAAATTTCAAGTTAATTCAGTTATCAGTAACATTGTACATGGCTGTCTAGTCTCTAAACTACCTACACCCCAATCCCCAAACCCAAACAATGGCAACCCCCATCTAGAAAACCACCCAAATATAAATATATATAAATGTTTAACCAAAAAATTTAGTTGAAAAAAAAAAGAGGAAAAATTCAGGGAGAAAAATCGTTTAACTTTTTTTTTATATTAAATGGTTTTCCTGTGTTTTATTTTGAACGAGAAAGGCTGTTGATCTAATTATATATGCATATTTTGTAGCACGTGCCATTGGTTGACCAATCAGATGTCAGGGCGCTTTTATTCGAAATAAGAAAAGGTTCGTTAGTTTGAAATACGTTAAAACACGCGCCTAATGCACTACAAATAACAGCAAGTATTAAGCGCGCTTTTATTTTTTAAATTTTCATCCCTAAATTACATCGGAATCTAAAATTTATCACCTAAGGTGTGAAGTCCGTCGTCATGAGTGCACTTTTAGGTAGAATAATCGTAATCAAGAGGAATGGTTCGGACGGAGCTCACTTTCCACTTCGCTCAAAAGAGTGTTTGTTTGGAAGGTAAGAAACCTATTTTTTCTATTTTTTCCACAATTGTTTCCCCCGATTACTCCCCTTGCCCTAAATACTCTTAATTCAATCTTATTTTAAAGTTTTCTCGAGAAATACTAACGTCTTGTTCGCGTTTTTCTTGTTTATTTTTCAGAAATAACGAATGTGACATACGAATTCAGTTACCAAACGTATCGAAGGAACACGCAAGAATAACTGTTGATTCAGACAAAAAGGTAGCTATAAGATCTCTAAAAAATGCTAAACCCTGTTAATAGAAAGCTTTATGGTAATTTTAAATTATTATAGTGAGACTTTGGACAAAAAAATGTCTTTAAATCAGCGTCTTTAATAAACGTGTATATAAAGTAAAGATTTTCTGTAACACAATGAGATTAAGAAATGTGTAAAATCACACAACTATCATCATCATCATTTAATTATTATTCCATCCAAGAGATTACATATTGAGAAAAAAATCGTATAAAGAAATTGTTATTTATTTTATAACATTTTTTGATACTTTAAAATAATGTTTTACCTATCTTAATTGTCTACAACTAGTATCTTATACTTCAAGGTGTGTTTTGCTTCTATTCTACATCACCTTGAGCTATACTATATTAGTATTTATAGTAAATTAAAAAGTTGTAAGCATCTTTAAGTGAAATGCTTCTATATACATTTATTTCGATAGTTAGTCGTCACCTTAAATGCTATAAAACTGAGGCCTACGAGGATTATGTGTAGATACATCTTATACGTTCAACTGCTTGATAACTGTTCATGGACTTGCGAATCTTTTACCAGACACAGTCTCACTTCTTCTGAGCATCATCGAGCTGCAGTTTGTATTAAAAAAAGCTTTATATATATATGCTTTTTTGATATGAAAAGTTTCCCATGATTGTCAGTGATAGCTTTCTAGGTTTTTGGTGACTAACTTTATTGAAATAAGTGAATTTGTTCATTTACTTTTAAAAGGGTTTTTCTCCATAGTGTTTTTACTTTAGAGCTAGTAACTGCTGATATTATGTACTTATTAGATGAGTGGGCTGAGCACCGAGCAGGAAAATATGTATTGAATTATAATATTCATGAACATGACAACACTGCAATTCCTATTTTACTGCATTTCTTATCCTTTTGGGAACCTTTAAAATATGAAAGGAAAAGTATTTGATATCAATTGAGTTGGCTTGAACGTCTTTGAAAATGTACAGTTTCAACTTTTCAAAGGTTTGTACCACTGTTTGGATTGTTTGAGATCTATTTAAAGATAACATTTCAGCAGCTGAGTAACCTAATATTAAGGTATAACTAGCTAAAACTAGTGTGAGCTGCGTCGGTGTTTCTAATGAAACAGTAATGATGAAAAGGTAAATTATACACCGTGAAAAAGATGAAAAAACTTACTGACGTTTCGGACGCTAGTCCTTCGTCGGAGTAAAAGTACTCCGACGAAGGACTAGTGTCCGAAACGTCAGTAAGTTTTTTCATCTTTTTCACGGTGTATAATTTACCTTTTCATCATTACTGTAACCTAATATTACATTACAGGCTGTTCTAGAGTACAAACACTAAATGTGTGTATAGTTATCTCTATTTAGTAGTAAATAGCACAAATCAAACCAAAGAAAATGATAGAATAATAGCATTAAATAACATTATGTGGTGATATTTATGTTGCACACTATTAGTGTTTGTACTCTACTAGTTCTAAAGTAAAAAACACTATGTACATGATTGGAGAAAAACACTTTTAAAAGTAAATGAATATAAAGTCACAATTTACTAACTTTTTGGACTGCCATTATTTCTTTATCAGAGTAATTAAGCTTTGTTTTCTTTGTAATTAAACTAGTAATTTAATGCTATTTCCTTCTCTCTCTAGGTTTGGTTAACCAATCTCAGCAAATGCACAGACACTTTACTTAATGGTGCTAAGATCGCTGACTCCATTGAGATCTCTCATTTGGATGTGTTTAGGATAAGTGACAGATCATTCAGATTTGAGTTCCCAACTCCCAAGAAATTAACACCCAAGAAGTCACCAAAGGTTTGTAGCTAATATACTTATAGCTAATGTACCTTTATTGAATATTAACTTCAATATCTTACGGCCTTATGTGACTCTTGGTGCTGCGAGAACTGGTGATGATGATGATATTTATTGATACTGTGATCATGAATCCACATTGCTTCAGCTAGTGTGTATGTCTGATTAGAAACTGCAAAACAGAGCTAAAAATAATGGCCAGTGGATGGAGAATGTTAGACTTGAGTTAGTTCTTTTGACTGTTCTTATATTTAAAAAAATAACATCCAGTTGTCAGGGCTTTCGAAATAATTGGTTGGTAGAGCTCCGGCCATTACTTCAAAGTTAAGACTGCTGACTACTTTTTCTTTTCCATAAAATACATTCAGTTCCTTCCATATAACATCACAACCAGCTACTTCAGACTTATTACTGCCTACTTTAAAACATTCTGAAAGCCCTGGTCACTGGGCAATGTTTGGCTGTAATAGGATTATTGCCATGCTGTTATTTTCTTCAGTAATGTTGAGCCTTTAAATAGGCATGTTTCCTAGCAAAAACTAATTGGATCGTTATTAGGGCCAAAAACATAATAAACAATCCATAACTATGAGCAAATGTAAGGAAATTATCATAGAGATTGTTTTTAGATTGTACTTTAGAATAAATTAATTATGCTTACTCTAATACCAATACGTCATTAAGATATAAAAATACTGTATATTTTTAGGAAAAACGTCGTTCCAGTAAAGGAACTCCCCTTAAAGCAAAACAAGACTCCTTGTCCATAACTCCAAGAGGAAGCCCTCGCACGCCACCAGTTGCTGAAACCCTCAAGGAAAACATCCATCTTCTTCGAAGATATTCTGTACCATTAAAAGAAGTTGATGAAAGTCTTGCCTCTCCAATGCCATCCAAGTCACCTCTTGCTAAAGTGTATGAAAACACTGACATGGAAGCTTGTGCTACACCCTCTGGAAAAAGAAAATCTACTGGAAGCCGTTTATCCAGTGCCAAGAAATCCAAGAGAGTTTCTTTTGGTCCATTTTTAAGTCCTGAGCAATTTGACAAAGAGCTTCCCCCTGCTACCCCTGTGAGACGTGGCGCAGCACCAAGAAGATCGCTCTCGGAAGCTAAACCAAACTTGAGTGAGAAGAAGAAGAGACATTCTGTAGCAGCCTCACCTAAAGCAGCAGCAATTTTTGAGGAACATGAACCAGAAGAAAAAGCAAGTGAAACTGATGAGTCAACAAGTTGTCTTGATGATGAGCCACCGAAGAAGACTAAAGAAGAAACAGTTGCTGTACAAGAGATGAAAGAAAATGATTCAGAAGAAATAGTAGAAGCAGTCAACACTTCTGATGTACAAATTCCAATAGTGGAAAGCCCAAAATCTGCTCCCATTGAAACACCAAGACGATCGAGCAGAAGACTAAGCAAAACTGTGACATCTTGTGAAGAGCCTATACCTGTAGCCAATGCAGAGGAAGAGCCTTTTGAGAACAAGAAGAAAAAGCTTGCAACTCCCATACGAAAAGCAATTGAAAATGGAATTGAGTTGAAGAAGACCAAGAAAAAGATCACAACACCTTTGAGGAAAGAAATTCACTCTAAACCAACACTCAAGGAAACTAAGAAGAAGTTGGCCACCCCTGTTAGGAAGGGAATCCAAGCTGGCGTCGAGCTTAAGGCTACAAAAAAGAAACTGGCTACACCCCTGCGAAAAGAAATCATAAAAGGTGTTGAACTCAACACTACGAAGAAGAAGCTAGCCACACCACTTCGCAAGGAGATACAGTCAAAGCCAAGTCTTAAGCAAACCAAGAAGAAGCTGGCCACGCCTCTGAGGAAAGAAATACTTGCTAAACCATCTCTAAGAGAAACCAAAAAGAAGCTAGCAACTCCTGTGAGACAAAAGATACAAATCAAACCCAAGCTACGACAGACTAAAAAGATGATGGATAAAGAGCTACAAGAAGGTATCAAACAAGGAGTGAAACTACAAGCCACTAAAAAGATCATGGCATATGACTTGCAGATTGACATCATTAAAGGAAAGAAACTAAAAGAAACTAAGAAGAAGATGGCAACGCCTTTAAGAGAGGAGATTAAGAAGGGAAAAACACTCAAGAAGACAATGAAAAGCATGCCAGCACCATTGAAGGAAGAGATACAGATGGGAATCAAGTTAAAGTCCAATAAGAAGACATTGCCAACTCCACTAAGAGAGGAGATTAAACAAGGAGTATCACTCAGACAGACAAAGAAGAAGATGGCCACACCAATGAGAAAAGAGATTGAAGGAGGTAAAGTTCTAAGAGAGACGAGGAAGAAGATGGGGACACCAATGAGAAAAGAGATTGAGGAAGGAGTTACTCTCAAGACTCGTATCAAAAAATTGGCCACTCCTATGAGGAAGGAAATTGAGGCAAAACCAAAGCTGAACTCAACTAAGAGAAGGAAATCCAGTTCATCCAATGAAGAGAATCCTGCAAAGAAACTGAAAAAAACACCTAGGGAGTCAGAAACAACTATCAAGAAAACTCTAAAGACTCCCCTGAGAAGAGATATAGAAGCTGGCTTCAAACTCCGTCAGACCAAGAAAAGACTGGCTACTCCTTTAAGACATGAGATTCAGAAGAGGAGATCGCTGAGAGCCATGAGAAGGAAGTCAACTAAACTAGGAGACATAGCTGAACAGCCTGCAAGAAAACCAACATATGCAGAAATACTTAAAAGACCAAAGAAAGTAGCAGTGAGGAGGCTTTCCAAGAAACGTGTACCTAGCACTAAGTTTGGACCAACTGCAGCTCCAGGACAGGCAACAAAGGTGAGTTTCACTTGACTATGTCTTTCATTACTTTTACTATATTTTTTATGACAGCTCTTTCTATGTTTTTAGTGACGTTCAAAACTTTTCAATGTCTTTTTGGCATCAGATTTTTATCAAAGTTTGTCACAAGGCACATCTAAAGTGTAGAAATTAAAACCAAAGCCAGGGTCATGGCAAGGGGTGACTTCCAACCAAAAGTTTGACTAAATATTGTTCATATTTTTCCTTTTCCAATTACCTTTTACTAATGTAAGTGTTCAACAAATGATTCTTTGCAAGGGATTTTCTTACTGTTTCACTAATTTGTTTTCTTTATACTTATTCTATACTTCCTGCTTTTGTAGGTTGCTAGTAAACAGAAAACCCCTGTTAAAGAACAAACCAAAGGTAATCTTTTGTTTCTAATTGTTGAATTGCTTTGGTTATGATGATGAGGTCATGGGTTTTGCTATCATGAAAAAGCTGTGAAAAAGAAGTGCAAGAGCAAAAAAGCCATTGTTACATTATTTACCACTGTATATAATATAAGTAAGATTGAGCCTGTCAGATACCACACTCTACAATGCTTGAGCCGTGCCAATAAACGATAAGTGCCTCCCCCTGTGACCCCTGTGGTCAGACCACTCTATACAGTACATAATACTGCTTAAAGTCGTGCACCAAATCGTAAGGGTCTTGTTTGAACATCTGGCGTTTAAGGGGTATGGGAAGGTTTTGGTTATTAAACCAAATGAGTTGCCCTTTCACAGTAAACAACCCACTTATGTTTGACTACACGTTTATCATGAATAATTGGCTCAGAAAAGATCATTAAGACTCATCAATATGGCGCCAAGCATGCAAAGATAGCATAAAAGCTACAAGCCAGCTAGTGAACACGCCACCCGGAGCGAGAGCGCATGAGTAGCGTGGATGATCCGCTGGCCAACGGTGCTTAGGCTAGCTGGCTTAGTTGTGGTTTTAGCCCCATTTATCAGCAAGTAGTTATACCGTAATAAGATAATAATAACAATATACACAAGAGTAAAATCATGTATTTATTTTTGCAGACAAAAGGACTCCTAAAAACCCTAAAGTGGTGACTCCTGCATTCAAAGAGACAGACCCTGTAGAAGAAGTACCCGAAGTCGTAGCTACTCCTGTCACGAGGAACTCCAGGAAATCTGGAAACTGGCTGGACACCATCGCGAAATCTCTAAACAATAAAGAGGAACGAGAAATGGTTGAAGAAAACCTTGAAGGGTTGCAGGAGATGTTTGCCACCCCTGAGGAAGCTGTTAAGAAGATTAAGAGCATCAGAAAGAAATCTGGAAACTGGTTGGATGCGATTGCCAAGACTCTACATGGTAGCAATACCAGGAGATCTTCATCTGGCCATCTCGAAGGACTTCAGGACCTGTTCGTTACACCATCTAATGATTCATTCAGTTTGGCACTAATGTCCAGTCCTGCTGTTCAAAGCGTTACCCCATCTCTTCGACGTAAAGACGATCAAATGTCTGTTCAAGTAGTACCTGCCCAAGCTTCCAAGACCCCTTCGCTGCGTCAAGCCGCAAGCATACGTAGTGCAAGTAGAAAGAGCGTTGCCACTCCGAAAATAATAGAAGCCATTGAACCTAACAAAACACCATCATTAAGGTCAGCGGTGGAAACTGAACAAAGCTTTAGCCTTGATCTGCTGTTCAGTCCAGTTCAACAAGCATGTACTCCATCGTTGCGATCCAAGGACTCTCAGCTGTCAGTTCAAACAGAACCCGTTCAAGCATCTAAGACACCTTCACTGCGTCAACCTGTACAATCACGTCGTAGCATGGCAACCCCAGAAGTTATCCAAGCCATTGAACCAAGCAAGACGCCTTCATTGAGACAAAGTGCTGTCCAGGTTGTTGAAGCTATTGAAGTAACCAGGACACCATCTTTGAGACCAAAAGCTATCCAGGTTGTTGAAGCTATTGACGTAACCAAGACACCATCTTTAAGACAAAGTGCTATCCAGGTTGTTGAAGCTATCGAAGTAACCAGGACACCATCTTTGAGACCAAAAGCTATCCAGGTTGTTGAAGCTATTGACGTAACCAAGACACCATCTTTAAGACAAAGTGCTATCCAGGTTGTTGAAGCTATTGAAGTAACCAGGACACCATCTTTGAGACCAAAAGCTATCCAGGTTGTTGAAGCTATTGACGTAACCAAGACACCATCTTTAAGACAAAGTGCTATCCAGGTTGTTGAAGCTATCGAAGTAACCAAGACACCATCATTGAGATCAGGTGCGGTACAAGTCGTAGAAGCAGTACAACCTAGCAAGACACCATCCCTTAGACCCGCAGCAGCTACAGTCAAAAGTAAGAAGACACCAAAGGAGCGCAAGAGCGTTGGACTGACTGGTATCAAGAGACTTATAAAGACACCCAAACAGAAGAATTGTGCTGACGATCCAGAAGAAAACTTCGATGCAAACATGTTCGCCACTCCTCACTCTCCTCACAAGTGTCACAAAACAAGGAATGCTGTAGCAGATGTTAGTGGTGATTTTCTAGAAGAGCTGGCGATGCCAAAAAAGAAGTCAACAAAATCTCCAAGGATCAGAAGTGCTATTGCTGATGTGGAGGACAGCCTCGAAGCTGAGCTGTTTGGCTCGTCTGGGAAAGCTAAGAAGACTTCAAATTCAAAGAAACGCCCTTATTCTGCGCGGGTCACCAGGAAATTCAAACAGGAAAAGGAAGACGAGGACGCACCTGAAGCAGAGCCTGAGATTGTCTCAGCAGAATTCGTAGCTGTAGATGATGCTAAACCTGAAGGAAGAACTAGAGTCAAGAGAGCAGCTTCTGAAGACTCAAGTGTGAAAGAGCCCGCTAAGAAACGCATGAGAAAAGCCAAATCTAAAGAAGAACAGTCTGAAACAAAAGTAGAACCCGCTGTTATGAAACTGGAGGTTGCGCGTCGTCCAACTAGGAGTTCAGCGAGTGGCAAAGCTGCCAGTAAAACAAAGAAAAGCTCTTCCAAGACTGGCGTAGTTGAAACACCTAAACCATTGTCATTCAAGCGCACGGTCTTGGAAGCAATCCCTGAACTGCCTACTCCAATGACATCGCCTCTTCCAAGTACTAGAGCAAGGAAAGAGTCTATGATGTCCCCAACCCTTGAAGCCATACAGGAAAGGGAAACCAACGAGAAACTAGCTGAGATAGTCGAGGAGAAAGTGGTGTCAAGCAAATCTTCCCGTGGTAAGTACAAAGCTAAATCTAAGGAGAAACTTGTTTCTACGACAGAAGTAGAGGTCGTGGTACCATCTACACGAAGGGGAAGAAGAACAAAGACTGAAAAAAAACCTGAAGTGGTAAAAGAAGAAGAGAATGCTGTAGAATCTAAACCATCGCGTACTTCTCGAGGGCGTAAGGTCTTAAAGGAGGAACCCCACGAGGAAACAGTGAAAGCCAACCGTTCGACAAGAAACACAAGAGATAAAAAGGCTGCAGAAGTGAAAGAACTTACGAGCGATCTTGAACAAGAAGTAAAAGATCCAAAACCTAAACGGAATACAAAAGCAAAGAAAGTAGAAAAAACAGTTACAGAAAAGCCTGTTAGAGCAACACGCACTAGAAAAGCTCAAGAATCTGCAGCTGTAGATGTGAAAGATGAAACAACAGACGAGAACGACGAAATCGTAAAGCAAAAATCCACAAAGACAACAAGAGGCAAGGAAACTGTTGTTGAAAAACGTCCTGTCGAAGAACCAAAGCAAACGCGCTCCTCACGAAGCAAGCGAGTGAAAACTGATGTTGAACTAGCCACTGAACAGCCAAAAGTGACACGTAATACTCGAGGCAAAAAACCTAAAGTTGAAGAGGTAGAGGAAGAGAAACCCGCCGAGGTCATTAAACCACGAGCAACTCGTTCGAAGCGTGCCACAGGAAAAACAGCGCTTCAAGCAGAAGCAAAACCTGTAGAACAGGAAGCGTCTGTGAAGACCGAGCAACGAGCAACTCGCTCAAAGCGTGCCACAGGAAAAACAGCGCCTCAAGCAGAAGCAAAACCTGTAGAACAAGAAACTTCTGTGGAGACCGAGCCACGAGCAACTCGCTCAAAGCGTGCCACAGGAAAAACAGCGCCTCAAGCAGAAGCAAAACCTGTAGAACAAGAAACTTCTGTGGAGACCGAGCCACGAGCAACTCGTTCAAAGCGTGCCACAGGAAAAACAGCAGCACCAAAGAAGGAAGCAAAAGCTTCGACACGAGGGAGAAAGCGCGTGGCAACAGAAGATGTAGCACCATCTCCAAAGAAACTACGAAGAACCACCAGATCTAGAAGATAAACTATAAAATAGGCTTAGCACTCTTAAAGTCATGCTTTTATCTCGTTATTTTAAAAGAACATTTTATCTTTGAGGAAACATCTTTTATCACTCCATCAATACGTTGATTTTTTGCGCGCAAATACATTGTACATAGATACGGTTTTAAGCGTTCCATTCGTGCGATACGTTTCTATTTTATCAAATTTTTACATCACATCGTCGAGTTATTCTCAAGTTTTAAACAGAATTGCATGTTTATCCATATTATTTTTGAAGTTTCTGAAGTAGAATTGTAATCATAAAATTTTAACTAGAGCTGGTTACTATAGTGTGTAAATGCTACCAGAGTTAATACCGGGTATAGGAGACATGCATGTATAGCTTATAAATGCGCATACGAACTCCTTATCAATTGCCCTATGTAAATAACATATATAATGGGCTAAAATATTAAATATTGATAAACAAAAATATTGGTTGTTATTGGCGCTATTCTAGTGGTTGTACGACTTGAATATGTTCAATGGGTTAAAGTGGTCGTGGTTTTAAATTCAACCAGACTAATTCAACCATAACTTTGTGAATGTGGGTCACTTTGCTATCGTTAAACCGAGGGTGTGGTTGCAGGGGAAGAAGAGCCAAAATGGAGATAATACTTCTACCAGCTGAATCAGATCTGATCATGTCTTAAAATAGGTTGTGGATACATGAAGCTTTATAACATTTAGATTCGAAGTCACTAAAGTTGCTTCGTCGAATCCAAATTTTTGATCTTTAGAGACGCAATAACAGCCAGAAGCGCTTTTCACAGGTCAAATAATACAACGATGATAAATGGGTAAATTTTACACCGCGAAAAGATGAAAAAACTTGAATGAGAAAGGGGTGGTAGAAAGGAGTCTTTATATACAAGACACAAGAAAACAATGAGAACAAGGAAACGAAAGAAACAAATTAATCCTAGTTGGGACTAATATGACTTTGATATCGTTTTTATTTCCTTCTATTATAACCTAAAAATTCGTAAAGTTTTTGCGCTTCGTTTTTAGGCCAGTCGCTCCAGTCCTCTTTCATCATTTGCGGCAACAATTCCTGTAGAAAAAAGAGGTAGGTACGTTCCTTGATTTTGAAAATAATTCAGTACTGGATGGCATTTTTTCTTCTTAATGGAGCTCAGTAAGTGTGATGTTATTCGAAAGAAAATCGATTTTGTTTTATTGTAATCACGATCAGGGGTCAGGGGGAAACATAGTCAGGGAAAAGTCAGGGAAATTTTTATTCAGTCAGGGAAATTGCGATTTTCACCTAAAGTCAGGGAAAAGTCAGGGAATTTTTAAAGTTAACCATGAGTATCCGTGTGATACTCATACTGTTTGCAATTTTCGAAATCACTGATAAATATTTTCAAATAATGAAAGCAAGTTTATTATTTAGTATAATTTATGCCAGACAGTTTAATTACGTTGGGTTCCCTGTGTAATATGGTAAGATCGGGTTCAAGGTGAAGAATAGGCATGTGGTCCATGCTCGCCCATGCGGCTCAACAAGGTCAGTGAAAACTGCTTATTTAGTCAGGGAAAAGTCAGGGAATTTTTTTTTTTCAAAATGGCTGGGAACCCTGACGATAATGCTGCAAGTAAGGGTGACGTAGTAGTAACTTTCTCTTGAGTGCATGCGCGTATCTACGTGGATGTACCTTTAATGATATTGAGTCGAACGCTTGTTTCTGGTTCTCGCGAATTTCACATACCAGTACCAATATAGTAAAGACAGCGTTCTTTCTCTGGTAATGAAAAATATGAGTCATGCACCATCAACATGAGTCACTTTTATACTATCATTGCAAACTTTAGATCCGACGACGAATACGAGATCGAGTACGAGTTTTAAAATTGGCCCTGTGCACTTGGTTAACACTAAATCGTAGTCTATTTCCCATTCTTACAATCTAATCTAATCAATCTACATACACGACTATAAAAAGATAGTGCCTCTCTTTAAAAGTTAAAAACTCGTATTTGTACTCGTTCTCTTACTCGTCGTCGGATCTAAAGGTATGCAATATAATTATATTCTAATGCGGGGTTATGCATATCAGTAACTTACAAGTTCACTGTATTCTGTATCCTTATGATCGTTGAGTAAGCTGCAAAGTTCTTCCACCAATCCTAACACACTGGAAAAAAAGATGAAGAGACAGGAAGAGAGTGTGCGCACTCGTCGGGGGGAGGGAATTAAGAGGGAAACTACTGTTTCATGCTGGTTGGTTTCTCCAAGAAGCCCTGTCTTTCTTTCCACCCACAGTGAAGTAAAACACATATAGAATATATATAAAGTAGAGTCACTAGGCTTTTACTACCACCTCCCCCCCCCCCCCCTCTCTCCCCAACACATAAATGTTGGGGGAAAACGGTTTCAAGCTTGCGCTAGATGACTGACTAGGTAGCCATTTTTTCTCAGATTAGCTGTAGATCGGAGCCAGGTAGGAGTGAGAGCGGCTTAAGGAAAACAGGTTCTCTACATAAGGCATTACCTTGAGCGTTCACGGGCCTCTTTGCTGGAGCAACAAATATTAGCAATCGCTTCTACGCATGTCTGATTACAGAATAATCGAATTAATTGGTTAAGAAATTATCTTGAAAAATCAAGATACCAGCCGAGGTCTTGAAAAGCGCAGACAGCTGGGCTGAATGTTTGACGTGATTCAGAAAAAGACAGCTTCAACCTCAAAACATCACATATGACAATAACAAAGAAGAGCTACTCACTGTCACCATAGCGATAGGCATGGATCGATCACTGATGAAACTCGTCATATTTAACAGGTAATTGGCGGCCAATTTTGACACAGGGGGCCCACCTAACGGTAATCAAAACAGACAAATCCGTTTTTAAATGTCTTATCTAGAAAATCAAATTCGAAATAATGTATTGAGAATTTTTTCCAAACAGCGAAATGTTTTTGCAAGCACAGACGCCATGCAGAGACGTCGGCACGGAAGCGAATTTTGAAGTAAGTAACCTCTTTATTTATTCGTTCCTTCGTTCGTTCGTTACATTAAGGATAGTTTTAAAAAACCGAATTACACTAAAAGAGGCGAGGTAAGGAAGACCGTCACAGGAATCGAAATAAACGGTCAGAATCGGAGTCGGAAGCAGATTGTGAAATCTAGAAAAGGGAGTTGTCACCGCGGGACTCGTTCAAAAGTGCATAGTAATCGGAAGCTGAAGGATTGTAGACTTTCACGAGAGCTTTCATTTACAATCTTTATGCATGAACTGCTATCGGCTTTGATTGTTATTCCGAGTGAAAACTAGGCTTAAAATTGATCTATTCGTTGGATTATATTCTCGTACACTTCTCGACTTCACGCTTCTGGTTTCCGGCTCCAAGGGATCGATAACCTCAGGTAACAGGTAAAACTCTTTTTCCCAACTTCAAAGAAAGTCCTATTATGGCAGTGAAAGTACTATGCGCATAAGATTTTGGGAACGTATGAAATTTGGTGCGCAAAATGGCGAAGATTTATTATTTCGTCCCACAATCCCGTGCGTCAAAAGTTCGTTTCCAGTCCTCGTTTAAACTTAAAATTACGTCATATTGCAATTGTCTCAAGTGATGAAAATATATATGAAAAAGAAACACCGACCTGACCAAGCTATGTGTCCAATATCTTTAATGGCTAAAACAAACAAAGGATGTGTTTAATAGGCCATTTGCATTATGGCGTCATTTTACTAACACTACCCTACCAAAATGCTTCGTGAATTTTCTTTCTTATTCAAATTTGTAGTTCCTCATGGGAATAGTGAGACAATTGGTGCTAATTAACAGAACAAAAGACAGTGTGCAATGGAGTCTGGTAGTGGTAGTAAATGACGCCATAAAGCAAATATCCTATTTATGAACTGTGTTTTTGTCACTCGGTAAAGATCTATATGTTAAGTTTATGCCACATCGATTATTTAATCTGTTTATACATTCGATGTAGCATATACTTAACATATACATGTTTTAAATTATTTATTGCATATAATAATAATAATAATAATAATAATATTTATTTATACACGATAAGTTAAATACAGCGTAGCTGATGTGGTCGTGTTCTAATCCTAGGTCCTAAGCTATACTAGTCCTCTCACTCTCACCCACACACACACACTCTCTCTCTCTCTCTCTCTCTCTCTCTCTCTCTCTCTCTCTCTCTCTCTCTTTAGTGTAAATGAGAAACGAAATTGGACCTATTTTAGCTTCATTGTCTGTTGTGCACATTTTAGACTATGCGATGTCATCGTTGGAAGTTGATTCTTTTATGTGTAAATATTTTAACATATTCGTCATAATAGAACAATTCTCAAGGGAATGTCATATGACATGGTCCATTTGCATTTGAAGCTAAAACGATCTATTGGAAAGTCTTTCAATGGTAAGGGATACTGTGCCGTAAGTCAGTACCTCGCACGTTTCCATTTATAGCGCAGTTTTCGTATCGGGCACGGGAAACGTACAATCCAACATGCCGACATTGAAGTGGCTTCTCATTGTTTCCGGATTGATCATCCAATCACACCGTGTAGTTACGATAACAGTAACATTCCCTTTCTACGCAACCACTCTTACTAATGCTACCTTTGAGTCGTTGTTCCAGGAATGGAGAAGACGACATGATCTTTGCGGCGACAAGAATATCCCTCTCATAGAGGTTATCGTCCATCAACAAAGCAATGTCCTTCTCCGGGATTCTGACTAAATGAAGAAGACAAATTCTGTTCTATATAATGGCAATTTCAAGGCTGACGAAACAACTAGGTCTTGTTGGCAATACAGTGCATTGTGGGGCCGTTGAAAGAACATATTTCCAAAATGGGAGCTATTTCGTCCCCTAAAACTGACCCAAAATGCACTGTATGATTTCAACTCGACCAAATTTTTTTCTGGACCTTCGAATTGATAATGCGCGCTGCATTTGTATTGAGTTTGACCGTGATTAATGTTTCGGCCTTTTTTCCAGGAAAATTAACTTAATGACATTATTTGCATCCAAAATATTCTCCTAGTACTAGAAAAAGGACTAGATATTACTTAGATATGCCTTTCGATCCAGGAAAATTATGAAGCTTCAGGATAATTGTGAAACGATTATCTCAGCATTACACATTGTCAGGCTTAAGCACCTCCAACTTCGTTATTTTAATTTCAGTTATCGAGGTTATTTATAGACTTTTTTTACCGTATCCTCGTAGCCAAAATCTTTAAGAGATGCAATAACAAATACTCTAGATACATGCAAATGAGACGCAGATGAGAAAACAAGCATTGTATCAACACGAAAGCCTCACTTGTTGCAGGCTAAACTGTAATTACCAACATTGATCATGCGCCTTACCGTTAGTATTTCGTCTACGAAACTCACGCACTGTGTCATTGACTTGATCCGTAATCCAATTCATTTTAACCAGTTACTTAACTTCCACGCATCAAAATATCCTGCTTTAATATAACAGAGAGAAAAATTGCCTTCGCGTCGTACGGTTTTTATTGTTACGTAAGTGCGCGCGCACATTTAAGATTAAGTAAAGTAGGAATTATGCGTTCGGTGTGTATATAATGAAGTAGAGAAATAAGAGAAAAATATCATATGCCCTTGGCAGGATTTGAACCCACGTCTTCGGTATTCTAGTCCGATGTGTTAACCACTACACTACAAGGACCAACCACGCTGGTAACGCAGCCAGAATATGAAATGTAGGGTATTCGTGAGGATCCCAGAGCGATATTTTTTCTCTATAGGTAAGTTGAACACCGTAAATGTACGCAGATAATAGACATAGTAAAGTAGGAATTATGCGTTCGGTGTGTATATAATGAAGTAGAGAAATAAGAGAAAAATATCATATGCCCTTGGCAGGATTTGAACCCACGTCTTCGGTATTCTAGTCCGATGTGTTAACCACTACACTACAAGGACCAACCACGCTGGTAACGCAGCCAGAATATGAAATGTAGGGTATTCGTGAGGATCCCAGAGCGATATTTTTTCTCTATAGGTAAGTTGAACACCGTAAATGTACGCAGATAATAGACATAGTAAAGTAGGAATTATGCGTTCGGTGTGTATATAATGAAGTAGAGAAATAAGAGAAAAATATCATATGCCCTTGGCAGGATTTGAACCCACGTCTTCGGTATTCTAGTCCGATGTGTTAACCACTACACTACAAGGACCAACCACGCTGGTAACGCAGCCAGAATATGAAATGTAGGGTATTCGTGAGGATCCCAGAGCGATATTTTTTCTCTATAGGTAAGTTGAACACCGTAAATGTACGCAGATAATAGACATAGTAAAGTAGGAATTATGCGTTCGGTGTGTATATAATGAAGTAGAGAAATAAGAGAAAAATATCATATGCCCTTGGCAGGATCCTCACGAATACCCTACATTTCATATTCTGGCTGCGTTACCAGCGTGGTTGGTCCTTGTAGTGTAGTGGTTAACACATCGGACTAGAATACCGAAGACGTGGGTTCAAATCCTGCCAAGGGCATATGATATTTTTCTCTTATTTCTCTACTACATTTAAGATTAGAGCTTTTAAGTTGTGACGTATAGTTTCCTGCTCCAATCACACAAAAAATCTCTAAAATCTTACCATAACTTATTCCCAGGATTTATTCTCTACCTTCAACAATTAGATACATGAACAGAATCTCCTGCTATGAAGAAAACATTACAGAAAAAGTTCTGTAGGAGTAATTATTAATTTGGACCAGGAAGTCAATTTTTTTCGTTAAAATTAGGTCACACCGTAACACCTCTGAAGAATATAGTAGAATGAATTCATTTAACACGTAAAATAGATATTACACAAATACACTTTAGTCAACTTGATTTGAGTGTTTTTCATTTGTGTCTATTTTACTATTACATTCATTATTAAAATGCATAATGTATAATGCATTATTGAAATTAGGAATGAAATACGGCCAAAATCAATCAAAACCATGGGCTATAGTCCATGCTTTTTGCCCAAAAACACCCATTTTTCAAGATACATAAATAATTCATGTTTTTCGAAAAGGTGTGAAAAGCACCCAAAATCGATCAAAACCATGGGCTATAGTCCATGCTTTTTGCACAAAAACATCCAATTTTCAAGTTTCAAAAATAATTCAAGTTTTTTGAAAAGGTGTGAAAAACACTCAAAATCGATCAAAACCATGGGCTAAAGTCCATGCTTTTTGCCCAAAAACACCCATTTTTCAACTTTCAAAAATAAATCAGGTTTTTTGAAAAGGTGTGAAAAACACCCAAAATCGATCAAAACCATGGGCTATAGTCTATGCTTTTTGCCCAAAAACATCCATTTTCCAAGTTTCATAAATAATTCAGGTTTTTTGAAAAGGTGTGAAAAACAGCCAAAATCGATCAAAACCATGTGCTATAGTCCATGGTTTTTGCCCAAAAACACCCATTTTTCAAAATTCATAAATAATGCTTTATTTTCCAAAAGGTGTGAAAGGAACCCAATGTCGATCAAAACCATAGGCTATAGTCTATGCTTTTTGCCCAAAAACACCCATTTTCCAAGTTTCATAAATAATGCATTATTTTCCAAAAGGTGTGAAAAACACCCAAAATCGATCAAAACCATGGGCTATAGTCAATGCTTTTTGCCTAAAAACACCCATTTTTCAAGTTTAATAAATAATGCATTATTTTCCAAAAGGTGTGAAAAACACCCAAAATCGATCAAAACCATGGGCTATAGTCCATGCTTTTTGGCCAAAAACACCCATTTTTCAAGTTTCATAAATAATGCATTATTTTCCAAAAGGTGTGAAAAACACCCAAAATCCATCAAAACCATGGGCTATAGTCCATGCTTTTTGGCCAAAAACATCCATTTTTAGTGTTTCATAAATCATGCATATTTTCCCAAAAGGTGTGAAAAACACCCAAAATCGATCAAAACCATGGGTATAGTCCATGCTTTTTGCCTAAAAACACCCATTTTTCAAGTTTCAAAAATAATTCAGGTTTTTCGAAAAGGTGTGAAAAACACCCAGAATCGATCAAAACCATGGGCTATAGTCCATGCTTTTTCCCCAAAAACACCCATTTTTCAAGTTTCATAAATAATTCAGGTTTTTTTAAAAGGTGTGAAAAACACCCAAAATCGATCAAAACCATGGGCTATAGTTCATACTTTTTGCCCAAAAACACCCATTTTTCAAGTTTCATAAATAATGCATTATTTTTCAAAAGGTGTGAAAAACACCCAAAATCGATCAAAACCATGGGCTATAGTCCATGCTTTTTGGCCAAAAACATCCATTTTTAGTGTTTCATAAATCATGCATATTTTCCCAAAAGGTGTGAAAATGACCCAAAATTGATCAAAACCATGGGCTATAGTCCATGCTTTTTGCCCAAAAACACCCATTTTTCAAGTTTCATAAATAATTCAGGTTTTATGAAAAGGTGTGAAAAACACCCAAAATCGATCAAAACCATGGGCTATAGTGCATGCGTTTTCCACAAAATCACCCATTTTTCAAATTTCATAAATAATGCATTATTTTCCAAAAGCTGTGAAAAACACCCAAAATCGATCAAAACCATGGGTATAGTCCATGCTTTTTGCCTAAAAACACCCATTTTTCAAGTTTCAAAATAATTGAGGTTTTTCGAAAAGGTGTGAAAAACACCCAGAATCGATCAAAACCATGGGCTACAGTCCATGCTTTTTCCCCAAAAAACACCCATTTTTCAAGTTTCATAAATAATGCATTATTTTCCAAAAGGTGTGAAAAACACCCAAAATCGATCAAAACCATGGGCTATAGTCCATGCTTTTTGCCCAAAAACACCCATTTTTCAAGTTTCATAAATAATGCATTATTTTCCAAAAGGTGTGAAAAACACCCAAAATCGATCAAAACCATGGGCTATAGTGCATGCGTTTTCCACAAAAACACCCATTTTTCAAGTTTCATAAATAATGCATTTTTTCCAAAAGGTGTGAAAAACACCCAAAATCGATCAAAACCATGGGTATAGTCCATGCTTTTTGCCTAAAAACACCCATTTTTCAAGTTTCAAAAATAATTCAGGTTTTTCGAAAAGGTGTGAAAAACACCCAGAATCGATCAAAACCATGAGCTATAGTCCATGCTTTTTGCCTAAAAACACCCATTTTTCAAGTTTCAAAAATAATTCAGGTTTTTTGAAAAGGTGTGAAAAACATCCAAAATCGATCAAAACCATGGGCTATAGTCCATGCTTTTTGCCCAAAAACACCCATTTTTCAAGTTTCATAAATAATTCAGGTTTTATGAAAAGGTGTGAAAAACACCCAAAATCGATCAAAACCATGGGCTATAGTCCATGCTTTTTCCCCAAAAACACCCATTTTTCAAGTTTCATAAATAATGCATTATTTTCCAAAAGGTGTGAAAAACACCAAACAAAGATCAAAACCATGGGCTATAGTCCATGCTTTTTGCCTAAAAACACCCATTTTTCAAGTTTCATAAATAATTCAGGTTTTTTGAAAAGGTGTGAAAAACATCCAAAATCGACTAAAACCATGGGCTATAGTCCATGCTTTTTGCCCAAAAACACCCATTTTTTAAGTTTCATAAATAATACATTATTTTCCAAAAGGTGTGAAAAACACCCAAAATCGATCAAAACCATGGGCTATAGTCCATGCTTTTTCTACAAAACACCCATTTTTCAAGTTTCATAAATAATGCATTATTTTCCAAAAGGTGTGAAAAACACCCAAATCGATCAAAACCATGAGCTATAGTCTATGCTTTTTGCCTAAAAACACCCATTTTTCAAGTTTCAAAAATAATTCAGGATTTTCGAAAAGGTGTGAAAACACCCAAAATCGATCAAAACCATGGGCTATAGTCCATGCTTTTTGCCTAAAAACACCCATTTTTCAAGTTTCAAAAATAATTCAGGTTTTATGAAAAGGTGTGAAAAACATCCAAAATCGATCAAACCATTGGCTATAGTCCTGGCTTTTTGCCCAAAAACACCCATTTTTCAAGTTTCATAAATAATTCAGGTTTTATGAAAAGGTGTGAAAAACATCCAAAATCGATCAAAACCATGGGCTATAGTCCATGCTTTTTCCCCAAAAACACCCATTTTCAAGTTTCATAAATAATGCATTATTTTCCAAAAGGTGTGAAAAACACCCAAATCGATCAAAACCATGGGCTATAGTCCATGCTTTTTGGCCAAAAACATCCATTTTTAGTGTTTCATAAATCATGCATATTTTTCCAAAAGGTGTGAAAATGACCCAAAATCGATCAAAACCATGGGCTATAGTCCATGCTTTTCCCCCAAAAACACCCATTTTTCAAGTTTCATAAATATTTTAGGTTTTTGAAACGGTGTGAAAAACACCCAAAATCGACCAAAACCATGGCCTATAGTCCATGCTTTTGCCTAAAAACACCCATTTTTCAAGTTTCAAAAATAATTCAGGTTTTTTGAAAAGGTGTGAAAAACATCCAAAATCGATCAAAACCATGGGCTATAGTCCATGCTTTTGCCCAAAAACACCCATTTTTCAAGTTTCATAAATAATTCAGGTTTATGAAAAGGTGTGAAAACACACCAAAATCGATCAAAACCATGGGCTATAGTCCATGCTTTTCTCCCAAAAACACCCATTTTTCAAGTTTCATAAATAATGCATTAATTTCCGAAAGGTGTGAAAAACACCCAAAATCGATCAAAACCATGGGCTATAGTCCATGCCTTTTGCCCAAAAACACCCCTTTTTCAAGTTTCATAAATAATGCATTAATTTCCGAAAGGTGTGAAAAACACCCAAAATCGATCAAAACCATGGGCTATAGTCTATGCTTTTTGCCCAAAAACATCCATTTTCCAAGTTTCATAAATAATTCAGGTTTTTTGAAAAGGTGTGAAAAACAGCCAAAATCGATCAAACCATGTGCTATAGTCCATGGTTTTTGCCCAAAAACACCCATTTTTCAAAATTCATAAATAATGCTTTATTTTCCAAAAGGTGTGAAAGGAACCCAATGTCGATCAAAACCATAGGCTATAGTCTATGCTTTTTGCCCAAAAACACCCATTTTCCAAGTTTCATAAATAATGCATTATTTTCCAAAAGGTGTGAAAAACACCCAAAATCGATCAAAACCATGGGCTATAGTCAATGCTTTTTGCCTAAAAACACCCATTTTTCAAGTTTAATAAATAATGCATTATTTTCCAAAAGGTGTGAAAAACACCCAAAATCGATCAAAACCATGGGCTATAGTCCATGCTTTTTGGCCAAAAACACCCATTTTTCAAGTTTCATAAATAATGCATTATTTTCCAAAAGGTGTGAAAAACACCCAAAATCCATCAAAACCATGGGCTATAGTCCATGCTTTTTGGCCAAAAACATCCATTTTTAGTGTTTCATAAATCATGCATATTTTCCCAAAAGGTGTGAAAAACACCCAAAATCGATCAAAACCATGGGTATAGTCCATGCTTTTTGCCTAAAAACACCCATTTTTCAAGTTTCAAAAATAATTCAGGTTTTTCGAAAAGGTGTGAAAAACACCCAGAATCGATCAAAACCATGGGCTATAGTCCATGCTTTTTCCCCAAAAACACCCATTTTTCAAGTTTCATAAATAATTCAGGTTTTTTAAAAGGTGTGAAAAACACCCAAAATCGATCAAAACCATGGGCTATAGTTCATACTTTTTGCCCAAAAACACCCATTTTTCAAGTTTCATAAATAATGCATTATTTTCCAAAAGGTGTGAAAAACACCCAAAATCGATCAAAACCATGGGCTATAGTCCATGCTTTTTGGCCAAAAACATCCATTTTTAGTGTTTCATAAATCATGCATATTTTCCCAAAAGGTGTGAAAATGACCCAAAATTGATCAAAACCATGGGCTATAGTCCATGCTTTTTGGCCCAAAAACACCCATTTTCAAGTTTCATAAATAATGCATTATTTTCCAAAAGGTGTGAAAAACACCCAAAATCCATCAAAACCATGGGCGATAGTCCATGCTTTTTAGCCAAAAACATCCATTTTTAGTGTTTCATAAATCATGCATATTTTCCAAAAGGTGTGAAAAACACCCAAAATCGATCAAACCATGGGTATAGTCCATGCTTTTTGCCTAAAAACACCCATTTTTCAAGTTTCAAAAATAATCAGGTTTTTCGAAAAGGTGTGAAAAACACCCAGAATCGATCAAAACCATGGGCTATAGTCCATGATTTTTGCCCAAAAACACCCATTTTTCAAGTTTCATAAATAATGCATTATTTTCCAAAAGGTGTGAAAAACACCCAAATCGATCAAAACCATGGGCTATAGTCCATAGCTTTTTCCACAAAAACACTCATTTTTCAAGTTTTATAAATAATTCAGGTCTTTGAAAAAGGTGTGAAAAAAACCCAAATCGATCAAAACCATAGCCTATAGTCCATGCATTTTTGCCTAAAAACACCCATTTTTCAAGTTTCAAAAATAATTCAGGTTTTTCGAAAAAGGTGTGAAAAACACCCAGAATCGATCAAAACCATGGCTATAGTCCATGCTTTTTGCCCAAAAACACCCATTTTTAAGTTCATAACTAATGCATTATTGTCCGAAAGGTGTGAACAAACACCCAAAATCGATCAAAACCATGGGCTAGAGTCCATGCTTTTTGGACAAAAACACCCATTTTTAAAGTTTCATAATAATGCATTATTTTCCAAAATAATTCCCAGGTTATTTCCGAAAAGGTGTGAAAAACACCCAAATCGATCAAAACCATGGGCTATAGTCCATTCTTTTTGCCCAAAAACACACCATTTTCAAGTTTCATAAATAATTCAGTTATTTTCAAAAGGTGTGAAAACCACCAAAAATCGATCAAAACATGGGCTATAGTGCATGCGTTTTTCCACAAAAACACCCATGTTTTCAAGTTTCATAAATAATGCATTTTTTTTCAAAAGGTGTGAAAAACACCCAAAATCGCTCAAAACCATGGGTTATAGTCCATGCTTTTTGCCTAAAACACCCATTTTTCAAGTTTATCAAAAATATTCATTTTTCGAAAAGGTGTGAAAAACACCCTAAATCGATCAAACCATGAGCTATAGTCATGCTTTTTGCCTAAAAAACACCCATTTTTCAAGTTTCAAAAATAATTCAGGTTTTTTGAAAAGGTGGAAAAACATCCAAATCGATCAAAACCATGGGCTATAGTCCATGCTTTTGCCCAAAAACACCCATTTTTTCAAGTTTCATAAATAATGCTATTTTTCGAAAAGGTGTGAAAAACACCCACCAATCGATCAACCATGGCTATAGTCCATGCTTTTTGGCCAAAAACACCCATTTTCAGTTTTCATAAATAATTCATACTATTTTTCGAAAGGTGTGAAAAACACCCAAATCGATCAAACCATGGGGCTATAGTCCATGCTTTTTGCCCAAAAACACCCATTTTTCAAGTTTCATAAGAATGCTATTATTTTCCTAAAAGGTGCAAAAACACCCAAAATCGATCAAAACCATGGGCTATAGTTCCATGCTTTTTGGCCCAAAACACCCATTTTTCAAGTTTCAGTAATAATGCATTATTTTCCAAAAGGTGTGAAAAACACCCAAATCAGATCAAAACCATGGGCTATAGTCCATGCTTTTTGGCCAAAACACCCATTTTTCAAGTTTCATAAATAATTCAGATTTTTTGAAAAGGTGTGAAAAACACCCAAAATCGATCAAAACCATGGCTATAGTCCATGCTTTTTGCCCAAAAACACCCATTTTTCAAGTTTCATAAATATGCATTATTTCCAAAAGGTGTGAAAAACACCCAAAATCGATCAAAACCATGGGCTATAGTCCATGCTTTTTGCCTAAAACACCCATTTTCAAGTTTCATAAAATAATGCAGTATTTTCCAAAAGGTGTGAAAAACACCCAAAATCGATCAAAACCATGGCTATAGTCCATGCTTTTTGCCCCT
The DNA here is from genome assembly GCA_011057435.1 of Actinia equina. Classification (NCBI taxonomy): domain Eukaryota; kingdom Metazoa; phylum Cnidaria; class Anthozoa; order Actiniaria; family Actiniidae; genus Actinia; species Actinia equina. The sequence continues at coordinate 11,259 of WHPX01000106.1, read as the reverse complement.
AAAAACACCCATTTTCAAAGTTTCATAAATAATTCAGGTTTTATGAAAAGGTGTGAAAAAACATCCCAAAATCGATCAAAACCATGGGCTATAGTCCATGCTTTTTGCCCTAAAAACACCCATTTTTCAAGTTTCAATAAATAATTCAGGTTTTATGAAAAGGTGTGAAAAACATCCAAAATCGATCAAAACCATGGGCTATAGTCCATGCTTTTTGCCCAAAAACCACCCATTTTTCAAGTTTCATAAATATGCAGGTTTCCAAAAGGTGTGAAAAACACCCAAAAATCGATCAAAACCATGGGCTATAGTCCATGCTTTTGCCAAAAAACACCCATTTTTCAAGTTTCATAAATAATGCATTATTTTCCAAAAGGTGTGAAAAACACCCAAAATCGATCAAAACCATGGGCTATAGTCCATGCTTTTCCACAAAAACACCCATTTTCAAGTTTCATAAATAATGCAGGTATTTTTCCAAAAGGTGTGAAAAACATCCAAAATCGATCAAAACCATGGCCTATAGTCCATGCTTTTCCCCAAAAACACCCATTTTGTCAAGTTTCAAAAATTATTCAGGTTTTTTGCAAAAGGTGTGAAAAACACCCAAAATCGATCAAAACCATGGGCTATTGTCCATGCTTTTTGCCCAAAGACACCATTTTCAAGTTTCATAAATATGCATTATTTTCCAAAAGGTGTGAAAAACACCCAAATCGATCAATACCATGGGGCTATAGTCCAATGATTTTCCCCCAAAAACACCCCATTTTTCAGTGTTATAAATAATGCATTATTTTACAAAAGGTGTGAAAAACACCCAAAATCGATCAAAACCATGGCTATAGTCCATGCTTTTTCCACAAAAACACCCTTTTTCAAGTTTCATAAATAATGCATTATTTTCCAAAGGTGTGAAAAACACCCAAAATCGATCAAAACCATGGGCTATAGTCCATGCGTTTTGGCCGAAAACACACCATTTTCAAGTTTCATAAATAATGCATTATTTCCCAAAAGGTGTGAAAAACACCCAAAATCGATCAAAACCATGGGCTATAGTCCATGCTTTTTCCACAAAAACACCCCATTTTTCAAGTTTCATAAATAATGCATTATTTTCCAAAAGGTGTGAAAAACACCCAAAATCGATCAAAACCATGGGCTATAGTCCTGCTTTTGGCCAAAAACACCCATTTTTCAAGTTTCATAATAATGCATTATTTTCCAACAGGTGTGAAAACATCCATATAAATTAGAGGGTAAAAGTTGATAAAAATTGCAAATATGTAAAATACATCAAAAGTTTTCAAGTTTTCAAGGTTTGGACCAAGAGAAACATGCATGCAAGCATGAATAATGAATGGTTATATAAAAATGTTGGGCTAAAATTGATCAAAACTATTCATTTTATTGAGATTTTTTCTTCTTCATTGTTGAGTTAATTTTGAATATGTTACCCTGTTGCCCACAAAGATTTGAGTACAGAAGGCGTGCATAATGCTTGGTCTTTCGTGAAAGGAAGGGTAACACACAACAAGGGAGAACGAATCCTGGGGTGGATGAACAAACAATGAATGGTGAGAATGAAACAAAGACACGCAGCTCACATGTAGAACAATACACATTGTTCAACCATAATCCATGCTTTCTTGTTTGTGTTATTTGTCCTAATATCAAGCTTCGTTCTACCAGTGGACTCCGACCCGAAAGGAGGAGAGAGAGAAAAAAAAAAAAATTTACACGTAGCCTCGTACTCGAAACCTTCTGTGTGTGACAAGCGAAGTATATCTCTTAAAATGGTATTTGATAAGATTTTTGGCAGATAATAGACTAAGACATTGTTCATTTAGAAGACGCTTGGATCTGTTTATTGATATAATTTTAATGTGAGTAAAGGTGCTCAATCTTCTTAATTACATGTATAGTTCCTTGTATCCCAGTACTTCAGATCCATCATGTCAGCGTACACACCATATCTGTTCGTGCGCGCGCAGCCGATTCCCCAGCTAATGGCGCCCATTAGATACCAAGTATCCCCAGTCCTACAGACCAGCGGTCCGCCACTATCTCCTGACATGCGTCGATCCCGCCAATTCCATTACCGGCACAGCGCATGCGTGCTGTTTAACTTGTAGCGAAGATCATCATAGGATTTTTGACAAACACTCGTGAGACCAAGGGAACCATTGCCTAGAAACATGTCGAAATATTTTATTATTTTCTGAAATAGATCTGCATGGTTTACATTGTGCAGTACCTATGGTCTTTGTCCTGACTCAAAGAGATGTCCCCATCCACTGATAAAGCAGTTTGGTCCCTTACCTGGTGTAGTACCCATGGTCTGACCTGACTCAGAGAAGATATCCCCATCTACTGATGACCAGTTTAGTCTTACTGGTGCAGTACCCATGGTCCTTGACCTGACTCAAAAGAGATGTCCCCATCCACTGATATAGCAGTTAGTCCCCTGCTGGATAATCGTTTGGAGGCAGGCATACTGGTCCGTACTCGATCATTGAGATCAGGTTGGACTTCAGTTTGATCAAAGCCACGTCATAGTCGTGGGTTATTGTAGGCGTCGTAGAATGGATGCTTGATGATACGTTCAATGTCTATTTCTGTTCAAGCCATGCGTGACATTCAGATCGTGTTCGCCTGAAACAAGACAAATGAAACGGCTACGTTACCGTTTACGTGCTTGTTTTATTTTCTTATTGTTCACTATAATCATTTCTTTCATTTATTAGTTTTCTCTTTTCCTTTCTCGTGTACCTTTCTTTCCAACTCTTCTCTTTTTCCTTTTCCATTCTTATTTTGTCTCTCATTTATTTTCTCATTTGTTTTCTCTTTCCATTTTAGTTTACTAATATCTTTTTTTCCCATTTCACTTTCTCTCTCCCTCTTCTCTCCTATCTTTTTTCCTAAACGTCATTCTCTTCCACGGCACCCTTTTTATTAATCGTTTTCTCTGCTTTTTCCCTGCCATTCGATCACGCTAACTACTATCTAAAGAAAAACATAGTCTTGGTACCCCTCACCACGGTATAGATCATTAGGGTTGTCCCCATAAACAAAGCAGGAGCAGCAGTAACGATCCACTGTCTAGCCACAACAGAACCTCCACACCAATGAGGGTGTCTTTGCTGCTTTGTTGTTCTTGTAGTTCATCGAGATTTGCCAAGGCAGGCTCCTTTTTTGGCTCGAGTGCCGCCGACTATCCTTGTGTTTCCCTTGCCTTTTGTTCCGACATTTGAGTTACCTGGAATAGGAAATCAAAGTTTGTAGGCATGACCACCCATGTTGAATGATATTGCCTGCCATAGTGGATGCATATTTCAGAAGACGTTGCACCACAATGGATTGATAGCGGAAAAGGTAATTGCACGTGTCTATTCGCAAATTGCAGAGAATGCTGTGAATTGCTTTTGATACTATGGATCGCGGAAACGGGAAACGGTCGGCTAATGTAATAAACGTCAAATTGAAATGATGATCGTTTACTACAAATTTGCCATTAATCAAGTCTCGGCTCCCCATCCCCCCTTTCCGTCTTAGTCATACTCACCATAACCACATTATGGTTCATATGCATAACAAGAACACGACTAGATAAACAAAGTCAAAGAATTACCGAAGGAGGACATTAAATGCGCCACAACCAGAGTGTAACATGTCTTCATTATCACGTCTTGGACATTTACACGATTGTAGAAATAACTCAAGTAATAAAGAGTATTATAATCAGAGGTATTTTGCTCGTTCTATATCCCAATAAACCGCTTTTACCTTGGCTGTAATGTTTTCCCATTTCAAACCGCGTTCATTCCTTAGAGTATCATGTATTTGATAAACAGTTAGCATAAGAAGACACAGAATATGGATACGACTCAAACAAAGGATCTTATTCTCAAGGAGAATGACACGTGGTCTGAAATAAGAAAACATTTCGCTCACTCATATATCCCTACTGATGTGCATGGATGTCGTAATATTTACCATGATCGATAGGTTTTTCCGTTCTCGGTAATGTTTGTGAGGCTGTGTAGTTGTTGGTACTACAAGGTAAAGAAAGTCAAATGTGAAGTAGGTAATGGAAAATGTCTTAATCGTATTCGTTGTAATACTCGTCAGATATGGTTCAAGCATGCAAGGAAGGAAGGAAGGAGGAAGGAAGGAAGGAAGGAAGAAGGAAGGAAGGAAGGAAAGAAGGAAGGGAAGGAAGGAAGGAAGGAAGGAAGGAAGGAAGGAAGCAAGGAAGGAAGGAGAAGGAAGGAAGGAAGGAAGGAAGGAAGAAGAAGCATGCAAGCAAGCAAACAAGGTAAACAAGCAAGCAAGCAAAAAGAAAAGAAAAAACTCTAACAAGACTAGAAAACACAACAACAAAGCAAAATAACAAACAAAACGACGATTAAGACAGAGCCGTGGCAGTGCAATGGTTTTATTACCTTGACAAAACCACAGGTTTTTGAGCAGTAGTACTCCAGTGATTTTCTGTAACTATCTATGGCACAGGAACTCAGATAACACAGTACACTTGGGTACCTGTCACGCAGGCTACAAACAAAACGTATGGAAATGTTGACAACAATAACCATTATTGGTGTGATTCGGATGTTGTTGGTGTGTGGGGTGGGTGGATGAATGGATGGATGTGTGCCAGCAATGAATAAAATTGAAAATTAAAACATCCTTGTTCTAACAATCAGTATCGAGACTCGAGGAGGAACTTAGAAACTGATTATATTTCTTCTAATTTTTCGATTCATGGTAAATGGTGAGTAATAAGTTATAGGGGATGTATAGTGTTATTGTAAATAAATGCTCTGTGGTGGATGGTTGAGGTGGCAGTGTGTTGAGAGAGTGAGTGGGTGGGTGATTGGCAGACATTTTAGATGAATGGTAAATGGTGAGTAACAAGCTATAAGAGATGTTTAGTGTTATTGTTATACGATGCTAGGTGGTGGTTGGTGGGTAGCAGGTGGTGATAGGCGTTTTGATAGGGTGATGGTAAATGCTGAGTGATACCTTCTATTAAATAGATGGGGTAGTGGAATGGCAATAGTTGGTGGTAAATATAGGGTGATAGTTAATTTATGATGTGGGTGTTGCATGATGCACGTGGATGTGACTGTTAAGTGATAAAACATATTATTCGTATAGTGGTGGTAGAGATTAATTGGTGATGTAAGGGAGTTGATTAAAAGTATCATTGTTGTAACTTACGTTTTGGTACAAAAGACCGCATGTTGTCTTGCACTCTCTCATCAGTAATCTTATATGCGGGTCGTTCAATAACGGCTTGTACGATGAGCAATAGGCCATCAGATCTACACAATCTGCACGTGGAACGAATTATAAGAGATCGTGGCTATTTTTTCGCCCGTCCAAATGTATGATAAGGATGTTTGCAATCTAGCCTGCGTCACATCCGGAATTTCTTCGTAAATACCGTATTTACGAAGAAAATTCCGGATGTGACGCAGGCTAGTATGAATCTGGATAATCCTGATACGCCAACTTTTAAGGCCCCATATTGGCCCAGGGTCAACTCCTCCTCCTCGTGAAATACACTACTGTGATTTGCTTCAATCTGTCACTACCAAGATGCTTTGCCAGTGTTAGAAATGCATGATCGAATACATGTTTTTTTTAGAAAATTTACGTTCTTACAGACCGCTTGTTTCTTACGTTGTCTTGCTTGTACAGTTCTGAAAGAATTGTGAATCAATGTAAAAATTCCTTCTACAATGCCTATTTCACAAAAGCCTTTAAAACGTTTTTTTTTAAAAATCGTCTTTCAAAACTATGAAGACCATCATTTCCCAGGCCTCCTTATCTCTGTTCTTTTTTTTTTCTTTCCTTTCCTTTCCTTACATCCCTTCCTTCTATCTTTCTTTTCCTTTCCTTCATTTCTATCCCTTTCCCTTCCTTCTTACTTCCTTCCTTTTCTTTTCCTTCTTTCCTTCGTTCCTTACCTTTTCCTTTCCTTTCCCGTCCTTACTTCTTTCAGTTCTTTCTGAAATCCATTATTCTTTTTCTTTCCACAATTTCGATTTACAAGCTAAAATACTTACCATTTAGTTCATCAATACTTGGTACATTAGCTGAAACACTACACACACAAAAAACAACACGAAAATCACTCTAATCTCCATCTTCCTACGTACAGCAAAGATTATCCTCGAAATAAAAAAGGAGAAATATATCAAAAAAGTTTTATTACACACACCTTTAAAACCATCTGATTAAACACAGACTCATAGAATAAATCTAAAGGAACAAGGGAAGTTATTAACTCTTAAAATTGAAGTTTGTCAAGAATTAGGTAAATGAATCGGTCGAAATCATGCGTCTGTACGCTTTGATTGGTGAATATTGTGATGACGTGCTTGAAGTGGTATGACAGGCGGATGAAGTGTAAACACCATTCTTCCTAGCCCCATAGCATGTGTATTCACCTGAAAGGTGGTGGACCCCTTTGGATAATCCGTCCTGAGTTAAATCTGTAAAACCATAAAAATCCTCAATAGCCTCTGAGCTCATCAAGTCAGGGCACAGCAACTCACAGATCAAATTGAAATCTATGGCGTCTTAGGTTTTGCAGAGGGAGAAAAAACCAGAGAAAAACCTTCAAATCAATGGAGACCTAACAATTAATTCTACTCGCATGCTACTTAAATAGGCCTCTCAAAATATTCTAGATGCTAGACTGACCAGTAAATCCTAAAACAATTACACTTTTTCTCGATGAAGTTCGTGCCATTTCTTAAGGAATTTCCTGTAATAGTCTATAGGCCTTGCATCTCAGATAATATTAAAGGGATCTCTCGCTCTTATATCCTTATTGTCCAGGAGAAGTTAAGGCGAGTGAAAATTTGTCAACACACAACAAGATCAAGGCAGCATATAACTTTCCCCCACCTTGATTCTGAGGCAAGAGAGGCGGGTTGTAGATGATACAGACGATATGATCGAGGTTAGCGAGTTACGCAGGCGGTAAATTCGTTATGACGTTACAATTAACCTTGAATAATTGTTGTCCTGTAGTTTGTTATTTTGAAGTCTTTACTGATATAAATACTTTATATGCGATTCCTTTGAGTAAAACGTGTCTGGTTGGAGTGTATGTGCCTGAAGACGACATATGAGGTCACTAAGCTGATTAGGTCACTTCCAATACATTTTTTTAATAGTTGAAAATGTACTTGAAATGTCTCATAGAAGATATGATGGCAGATCTGAAGGCAGGCGGCTCGTCATTCCATTTGATAACTTCGATAGCGTGTGAAAGTTAATGACAATTTCTGGATTTTTGCTGGATATTGATTAGACGTCGCCCTATTTATTCCCAAGAAAATACCTTTCCGCGTAACCTCATCCTGGAGCTTCTTGAATGCCGAAGCTTAATCGGCTGCCGTGTGAAACAATTTCATTTACTGGGTGTACCGCAGGTAGCCTATAGTTACAAGAAAAAAGAGGAAAATACATCCACCCATCCCAGGCACATACAAGTAATAAAGAGTTTTGTGTACGTCAAGAGAAAACGTTTTATTCATTCCTATGTATTTACATTCTAATGAATGATAAATTCGACCAATGTTAATTAATGGCAAGAGGTCAATTAGCAAATTAATACCAAATACGTTGTGCAGTTTTTGCACAGAACTTAGGGGGACAAAAGGATGAATGATAGAAACGTACTGCGCATGTTCGAGATACCGCAAGCAAACTGGTAAAGAGTCCTTTGCACCATCACGTGATGGCAGCCGTGACATGAGGCACACAAATAATCTTTTCTCCCTGGGAAAACTGAATCCCTTTCTAATGTAAAATCAGATTAAACCAGAATCATCCTACCTGTCTTATGTGATGGTTCAAAGCAAAATAGGCAATTAGCAAATTAATGTCAATGACAAAATACGTGGTGACGTTTGCACATGTCTTTCGATTAGGTTCTGAGCGGGCAAAATTATAAAATTAAAGAGAAAATTTCAAAATTCCTTATATAATTGCAATTTTCGGGCAGCTGTCGGCTGGGAAAGGATCGTATATTTGTAGTTCGTGATTTTACGAACATGCGCAGTGCGTCTTTGACAAGCCCCCAGAATCCCCTTTGGTCTTTGACCACCGTTTTCCATGACAAAGATCGTGCATGCGGCTAAAAGTTAGTCCCTTAGGAAGAAAGAAAAAAGGATAGCAAAAGACTCTTTGGTCTTTTGAAAGTAGTTAATTTTGTTTTAAAGGATGAAAAATGCAAACTGTTGAACTCCTTTCAGCACTTTGGAAAGCAGCTCAATCTGGGGGACAGATCGAGCTGCTTCGAACGTCAAATGCAAGGGATCTACAACCGTACTTTTGATCTTCATAACAATGACGTATCAAACAGCTGAAGTTCTTGTGAAAAATCATACATCACTGAAACTGTCCCTCCTCAGTTCCTCCGTCTAATTTGTTTTTCCGGCAAGCTTCGCAGTGTAAAACCCTGCCTTGTAGCAGGTAGGTCTATTTACACGAAGGGAGGGTAACCTTCTTAAACTCTCCCTGGATAAAAGATCACAAGTCTTGCCCTTGCAGTAGTTACCCTACCTTCATGTGCGTTTTTTCGAATAAACCGAATATGATCACGTTTTTACACGGGTTTTACCAATCAGCAGAGCCATGAGCAAGATAGTCACGACGTCCAATTGTTTCCAGCTTGTTTGGACTGCATCGCTTCAAGTTTGGGACATTCTGTGATTCTGTGTCCAAGACCACCACCAATAGGCACATCCGCGCTCATCTAAATAGACAAAAAATAATCTGAGAATAGAACACTTGAGAAAAGACTGAAGTAGACTTTCTTAAGCTTCTCGCGTTCCACGAAAAATGGTAAATGAATGGCAAACCAACTCTAGTATACGAAAAAAAAGGAAAATTAAAATTAGAAAAAAATTGAATAAAAAAAGCCATATTGAAGACGAAAAGGTATCGAAGTAGGACCCTCTTGGGTACTATCGTCTCTGAAATTTAAAGATATACTTCTTGTGGTATTTAGGAATTGCTTTTGCCGCGCCAAGCTTCCGTGACAGATCGTGCCCAAAGGAGCAAAGAAACGCTGGAGCGAGAGAGCCTCTCGGATGAAATTTTGGGTGTGAAACAAGGTATTATACTCTCCTCCTTGTGGTAGTTAAAAATTACTTGTATGGGTCACGCTTCTGTGTCAGCCCCGTTTTAGCATCATCATTAATACCAGTGTTGTTATATATTCTGGGTTTGGTCCTTTTGGGGTTTCTTTTTATCTTACCTCCAAGTTCAAGGTATTCCCGTTGTGGTCTGCTTGTAAAGCAGCGAGTACTGGTGGTATCTTCTGTTTAGCTTCGATTAACAAGTGCTTCAGTCAAGGAGTACAGACTCATCTACACACGACTGGAACAGTGAACAACTGTTAAATACCTTCAAGGTAATGAAATACATAAGAATAAAAAGAAGGGAGTAGTCCATAGGAAAAACGAAACGAGGAAAAGAAAACCCTTATTTTCAGGGAAATAATCATGTTAGTCTCTTCCGCAGTCGTCATAGGTTTCGGTCGCCCAACTTTTGGAAAGGGCCGTGAGGATCTGGGACCGAAACTAATATAGGCTACGGAAGAGACTAGGATGCATGAATGAACGAATGAAAGGTGTCGATATAGATGGATGGGAAATGAATACATGGATGGGTGACCCTTACCACAAGACTTATTGATGAATGTAGTAGCTATTCCTGTCTTGCCGCATCGACCTGTTTCTAACTATTCTATGTACTAAAATACAAGAACACACATGTGAGTTATAGAGAACTGTTGTACTAGGGATGAGCATGGTTGATGTGTGTCCAGGATTTTCCAATGTGAGGGGGTCCACTCCATCTCCCCCCCTCCTCTCCCTAAAAAAAACCTGTATGTTACATTTTAAAATGCCCCCCACCTGCCACCCTAACCCCAAGTCAGTCCTATGCGTACCATAGTTTTCGATCGAGTCTTCAGGCATATCAAATTTATAACATGTTGGACGTCAGGGAAATCGAGTCCTTTAGATGCCACATCTGTAGCTACAAAGCACGTCTTTGATCCCTTGACGGAATCCCTGGATTGCATGTTCACGTTACCCCTTCTTGATCTAAATTAAGAAGAAATGTATTATGAAGACAAAGTATAAAAGATATACGGCCACGGTTTGCGGTCAGGCGCGCATTGGGGCTCCTGTGTCTGTAATTGGAATTCATGATTAGAAATGTCTTGTTCCTTTCAAATCATCGCTCTCGTCCCTCAATACAATCATGCGATGATACAGTACCGTTACAGTTACTACCGTCATATCTGCCATCGAAAGTTTAGACCTCAATTAGAAATGGCGTTGATGTTTTCAATGCCTATCCAATAAAAATGCTTGGACACCGTATCTTCATGTCACGGCAAGTCACTTTGGCACTGTGAAACTGTGTTACTCTGACATGATCATCGCTAAGGCGCTAGATTATAATGGATTTTTACAATAAAGAATGTGCGATACACCTTTTTTATCACCGTGAATAGCTACAGCTTCTACCCCCTGAGCACCAAATACTCGTGGATATCATCTACGTCTTTCTTCTTTTTTTTCAGCAAAAATCAAGACCTGCAAATATGATTTTTTTTTTAAATTCTAGTTTTTTTTTTTTTTTTGTCAAAATAATGCGCTGAAACTACGATTATATTATCCACTCCGAGGCGCTGAGAAAAAACTGGATCGAGTTGAATTGCATGTATTGTGGGGCTTGTTTTAAAGGGGACAATCTATAGGCGTTGCACAATTACGTGATGGCAGCCATGATAGTAGGTAAAGATTTATTTCTGGTTTAATCTGATTTACCTTAGGACAATTCATGTTCCCAGGAGAACATGAGCGCTATTTTCATGGCGCCATCTCGCGATGGCGCAAAGCCTCTATTTTCAAAGGTGGCGTCTAGTTTACCACAATGAACTCCAAGCTCACTCGAACCCAGTTTTTTTCCTGAACCTCGAATGGCTAACATGGTTTTGAGAGAAAGGGTTACTAATGTTTTTTTTTTGTTTGACAAGAGATTCATTTCCCAAAGCAATGTTGGTTTTTTGCAACCATGGATAACCCTGTATGGTACAAGATGAACGATAAACAATGCACAACCGGGGTAAGGTTGTTGGCGGTAACATTCAGCAGATAGACTAGCCGCCGGCGTGTGTGCACAAGCACTGCCGGGTTGATGAAGAATGATATTGGT